>BPTQ01000001.1:215506520-215611285 GCA_019973895.1 Chrysanthemum seticuspe | reverse complement strand
AAGTGGTCCTTCAGTCCGTTTGTAAACTAAGTACAAGTTTAAATACAACTACTATAATAAAAACGGAGCTGACTGGGTTACCTTACACTAGCAAAAAGATTACTTTACTCAAGTTTCAAATTTTACAGTTACTACCCTGTTTACAGTAAAAAGAACCCTGATGTTTAAAGAGTTTCAGGGCCTCCGTAAAAGTATTTAGTTAGATTTATACGTTGTCCTCAAATCCAAATTTCTTTAAAATCTCTGTTGCATATTTAGATTGATTTATGAAAATGCCTCCGGGACTTTGAGAAATTTGTAGTCCCAAGAAAAATGACATTTGTCCCATCATTGACATTTTAAACTTTGAACTCATTTCATTAGAAAAACGATCACATTCCATTGGGTCAGTCGAGGCAAAAATAATATCATCAACATAAATTTGAACATGAATCAAATGTTTGCCTGACTTCCTGGTGAACAATGTAGGATCAACTGCTCCTTTGATGAATCCGGTTGATAGAAGAAACTTTGACAGTGTATCATACCATGCCCTTGGAGCTTGCTTTAAACCGTAAAGAGCCTTCTTCAAACGATAAACGTGAGTAGGATGCTCTTGATTCACAAATCCTTCAGGTTGGCTGACGTAGACGACTTCTTTAAGGTCTCCGTTTAGAAATGCCGTCTTTACATCCATCTGATAAACTACCATGTTCTTACTAGCAGCATTAGCCAGAAAGATTCTGATTGCCTCGATTCGAGCAACTGGAGCAAAAGATTCTTCAAAGTCTATACCCTCCTCTTGACGATATCCTTTAGCAACTAATCGAGCCTTGTTCTTCAACACATTACCATGCTTATCAAGTTTTACATTGAAGATCCATTTTAGAGCTATAATCATAGCACAGTCTGGAGCAGGTACTAACTCCCATACATCAAGACGATCAAACTCATGAATTTCATCTTGCATAGCATTGCACCAGCTATCTTCATTTATAGCAGTTTTAACATCTTTTGGTTCGATCTTAGATAGTACGGAGTTGAAGAAGCACCATAAGGCATCGGTTGCGAGTTGCTTCCGGGTTGATACAGGTCGAGAGGGATTTCCAATGATGTTGTCTAATGGATGATCGTGAGTCCATTTTCTGAGGTGTTCATGTGGCATTTGTTGAGGAACTGAGGTAGCTGAGTCGATGTCTCCTGAAGAAGATGGTTCTGATGATGAATCAGGAGTAGCAAATATGTTTTCAAATGGAGCATCTTCAGGAGTCGCAAAGGGATTAACTTCATCATTGATGTCAGAAACATTTCCATGATGTACATTTGAAGAATGATGATTTGTTGATGAGACTGAAGGATCAGCAGCAGGTGCTTCTTGACTTACAGATACTGAAACTGATGGATTTAATTCACTCACTGGAATATGAGCATCCTCTGTTGTAGGGATCAGCACCTCATTAGTAGTAGACTCATACAGTTCATCAAACATTGGATCAAACAATTTCTTTACATCATCTTCAGAAGAATTCCCTGCATTTGCATCTTAAGCTTGCACTAATGTTGGAAGAACAGTGTCGAGAATTTATGCTTCAAGCAAATCTCTAAGTACTCAATACTCAACCAAAGTATGAGACTTTAACACCTCTTGCGATTATCCACAACGTCATATTCGTGTGTCACTGAGTAAAACTACGTAACTCCTTAAAGTGATAGTTAACCAGATCTTTAACCATCCATCCCGACAGCTGGTAACTAGATAAACCAAGTCTTCAACATAAAATTCTTAGACCCGAGCAAGTTATCAAATAAGAACACGCCTTTGAAATTTAACTTCAATCCCAAATAAGTGATAATTGATTAACTCCGAAGTAATCAGCTTGTGTCAAATGCCCAACAAATGATTTCACGACATTAATGCATTCTTCCTTAAGGTATACATGTAGAAACTGATCTGGAAGATTCACCAATAACGGTTTTTAAGCATATGAGGAAGTCATTTTCCTTAATGTTCATGTGGTTGATTTACAGAGTGCACATTTAGGAAAGAACAATGAAACAATGATTCGTGAAGATTTGGTAAAGGAATACCAAAGAGCGGATCACTATTCATGAGTGCAACTGCAATGATAGTCATTAAGAACGCCTTGTGAAGTAACTAGGAGATAAGGTTTCTTGAGAATTCTGAGAAGTACTCATCAAGCATATCTTGAAACAATGAATCCCAAACATTGATTCCCAATTATCCTTAGTGAGTGAAGCATTAGGCGTTGGAGCAGATCAAAAATCAAAACAATGAATCCCAGTTATCCTTAGTATATTCACTCTTCATCACAAAGAATATACACTCATCATCATCAAAATTAAGTCGTGTACATTATTCAAACATCCATCATCATGTAGTATATTCACTCTTCTCCCCCTCAAAAATTGCATCCAAAGTTGCCATTTTTGATTTAACAAGAGAATAAGAGTATACACCAATGAACGTAGATCCACTTGATGACTGAATGAGCGTGGAAAAACATGAAGCTTGTTGATGAAGAATGTAGATGAGTATGGCCATTCATGAGTGAATTTCTCTTTAGCTGAAGATTAAGCGCACAGAAGAGTGTACACTTTTCTTTTCTTTGAAGAACGGGGCCTGAAGTGTTATCAGCAGACGCCATAGTTAAGAGCCCAGTCATATGTTTAGAGCCGCCCGAATCCAAATGCCAAGGGACGATTTGTACGACCTGCTTTGGACAACAGACGAAGACAGAGAATTGGAAACATTGGATCCCCACGTGCTGATGGGTTCCTTTTGGTTAGCACAAACAGTCTTTGAATCAGCCGAAACCCTAGATGCAATGACATTATCCCTAGGAGCTGAACTAGTAGAGGCATCAGCCTTAGTCAAATGACATTTTGTGCTTAATGGGATTATTCTACCAGTTGGCTTCCAAACCTTAACAGGCACTATTCTCGACATAGTGGATCTAGTTAAAGAGCAAGGTTTGCCATTCGTGAACATTCGACCTGTTGGCTTCCACTGAAATCCTACATTGGTAAAAACCTTCCTTGTAGGTTTCCAGGATTGCTTAATCTGTTTTGCTTTCCAAACTTTCTTAACTGGGGTATGATTCTTAGATCTCAGAAATAACACATCACATTTATCATGATTACCAGAAAATAAACATTTTTTACATGTTTTGCAGACAGCATAAGGCCTCGAATTAATTTCAGTAAGCTTAGAGCTAATACTAGAACTAACACGATTCTTTTTGTTCAAATCAAACTTCTTGTCCCTATGGGGTTCTTTTACTTCCTTATCATGATCACTTTTAGTTTGCGTAATCCTATCCTTCTTTGCATTGCTTCTAGGTTTTGACCCGCTAACTTTAGTGTCAATCTTAACATCTGTAGAAGTAACGATGGGAACATTACATGGCTTCACTACTTTCTGCATTCCCGGTCTAGAAGTGCTGGGATCTGAAATTCTAGGAGGCACATCAAAGGTTGCTTGCTTGAATTTCGACATGGAACAAGGCATATCAAGGGTCACATGCTTGGCTTTAGGCATAGAACAAGGCATAACTGTTCTATCTCGCCTATTGTTAGATTTCGGACTTGTGACAATTACATACTTTAAGAGTTCCTGAGATCGTTTGGCATCCATGCAGGCATAGGCTATAGTACTATCAAAAGGTTTTTCTAATCTTTCATCTTCAACAATCTCACGGAGACCCTTCAAACTTTCCTTAAGGTATGAGAGATATGCTTTATGTGCAAGTTCATTATTCCTAATGGGCGGAGGAATATATAACATATCGATAGCATATTTATCACAATCAGAAACCTTAGGGACAGAGTATTTGCAATTGGGGATTGGCAACTTTCCTTTCACCTCACGCTTCAGATTCTCAATATCGTTAAGTAAAGAAGTTATCTTTTCAATTTGTTTATCATGATTAACTTTAAATGAATCACATAACTCTTTGTTTTGATCATTAACCTTTGAAATTTCAGCTTTAAAACAATCATTTTCCTTTTGCAAGTTATCAATTATGTTTTGAAGTTGGAAATTCTGAGAATCTAAAGGTGGAGGCATATGGGAACCAGTCACATCCTTCTTTTCACCTTTCAGTTGTGAAATTTGGGCTTTCAATCTTTTGATCGTGTGGCAATGAGCTCGAATTTGTTCATCACGTTTGCTAATTTCAAAAACTGCATCAAACTCAGGAGCATCAGAGGATGTCTTGATATTTGAGGTTTTAACATTTTCTTTGAGATGTTGATGTTTTAATTGCAAAGCAAGATGTTCAACTTCTAATTTAGAATAATGTTTGACCAAGTTATCATGATCATCATGTTCTATTTTCTCATGCAATTTTGAATTTGTTGTTTCAAGCTCAATGACACGATCATGGGAGACTTTCAGAGCAACAGATAATTCATGAAATTGAGAAGCATTAATGGAACAATTTGTAGCAGTGAAAAACACATCTTGAGCAATACATTCAGAAATCAGATTCTCATTCAGTGTATGCAAGTTCTTCCTTTCAATCTCGTTATATGTTAATTCTCTCTCATAATCACTAACCTCAACAATCATTGCATCAAATACCTTTTCCATTTCTTTAATATCAGAATGCGTCCCCTTTTTAAGACTTTCAAATTGATCTTTTAGTTGTTTAAAGAAAGGCATGACCTCAGTTAAATAGCATTCTTTAGTTTGCTCAAAACCCCTTTCCCCTTCAGTTATACCGGTGGGTGTGATCCTTTTCTTACAAGTTTTCTCAAAATCAACAAATAGTTGAAAGATAACATATTCACTGATTAAGGTTTTGCTTTTAGTGGCAAGAGATCTGGGAACTAATTGCATTGGTGTATTAGGAGGATACACAGTTGATTTAGGCAGTTTCCTACAAGGGGGATTCTTTTCAACAAGATTTTCAGCTTTTTGCATTTCCATATCCTTTTTCCAGAACACTTGTTCAGGGGTTAATAGAGTCTGAGGCTTAAACTTGTTCAAGGAGATCCAATTTTCTTTAGTGTAATTATGGGGTTTGATCGTTATGTTATTCTTTTTACACTTAGGATCATTTAGCTTCTTATCCATTATCTCCCTAGATGCAATATCTAGTTTTCTATCTTCCTCAGTGCACTCAATGCAACTAGGTGTCTGTCTAGGTTTAAGAATCTCATTTCCATCATAGATTACATTTTGAGCTGCTTTTGCTTTCTTACCATACTCAGGATTGGGTTTATCTATAATGGGAACACTGTGCTTATCGCTTAAGACTCTGTGCTTAGTGATCATGTGAGCAGTCTGAATGGTATTCTCTTGTACGTACAACTTATTTTCAAGCTTGTTTTTCAAAGTTTTTAGATTGGAAAAATCATTCAAAAGTTTTGATTCCTTAGCCTTGAATTCTTGCTTAAGCATTTTAACATTTTCTTGAAGTTCGTGTTTTTGCTTAGCAGTTTTAGAAAGCTTTTCTTGTAAGGAGTTTAACTCTTGTTTTAATACTTCTTCTCTAAAATTACTTTTTCTAATGATTGTACGTATTTGGATATCCATTTCCTGCTCACGGGTTGTCAACTCAAACTTAGCACGCTGTTCATAAATAGCAACTTGATCCTTATAGGTATTGAGTTCAGTGGTCAAGGAATCATCAGGCACAAGTGCAGTGTACTCATGCAATTCATAATCATCATTTTGAGAAGAAGATGCATACCTAGGTACTGCAGAAACTTTCATGCAACTTTCCTCTGCATTAACGTGCACAGGTTGTGGCCGGTGCATCTCTATCTTGGGTACATCCGAAGCTTCCATGGAGCGTTCCTTTGCATTAGCTTGCACGGGTTGTGACTGGTGCACCTCTCTCTCTTGTGAACATGAGCATGAAGATTCTATTTTAGCATTGTCCGACTCATCATTATTTGTTTTCTCTAACATTCTGCATTCAGCAACACCCGATTCTTCCACAGATACATTACCCAACTTATCACAACAATCTCTCAACTGCACCTGACACTCATTCACTTTTTCATCCTTTTGTGCAGTTTCCTCAATGTACTTTTTTACATTATCCATGAGTTGGATAAATGTCTCAATGAATTCCTGAATTTCCATTCCAGTATGTTTTTTGAAGGAAATTCCAGTCAAGTGTTGATCGTAATCTGCTGAATATTCCCCACTGATGAATGACTGAAATTGTTTGTAGATTACTTGAAGAGCTGCCCTGGAACCATCTTTTTGAACTTCTTCATTGGTAAGTTGCAGCTTTAAATGCTCTAAGTTCAACAGCAAGCTTCTTGTCAATGTAGGTAAGTCCTGGCGGAAAAGAGCACTACATGTTCGATCCCCAGCTATGGATAACAACTGTATGAGGTGCAGATGAAGTAGTTGATAGGGCTCAATGCTGCATTCCATTTGCATGGCATTCTGTAGCAGGTCCAATTCATTCTCATTGTACTCAGAACATGAAGATCTCACATCCTCGTTGTTTAATTCAAACATCTTTAATCGTTCAGTGTGGCATCCATTATCATTATTATCCACAGCATCATACAATTTAAGCACTTCAGAAATCACTGGGTCAGTAGAGTAAGACATGATGTGGTAGAATGCACGGGATTTTACCAGTCTATGATTTAAACCGAGAAATAGAATCTTTCGCGGGATTTTACTAAAATCAAGACTAAACCGTTAAGCAATGACCAATGGAATGTGTTAAGACGACTAATGGATCGACACAATGATAGACAATTGTGTGTTAGGTCTTATGATTGTTTGTGGGATAAGCAGAGATGTTGTTTGGTTGTGATTCGGATTGGTTTATGCCCGTTTTTCCTGAGAAATTTACGTCTAAAAACTTAAAAACCTCAATAACTTCTGTTCGGAGCGGATTTAGACCTCGAAGACTGACCCGAATGAACTTTAGTTGATTCGGCAGTCTATTCTCCTCGTTCTCACGGTCGTTTTGATGGGTAGAACGCTGAAAACGGAGTTACGGTTCAAAAGTTATGGCCGTTTGAAGTTTTGACGGGAAAAATCAACCAAGTCGCTACGAATTCTTGAACCAAGTCGCTAACAACTAATTCGCTACACCACTAAGTCGCTAGAGTTCCAAATCGCTAGCCAGATGTAAGTCGCTAAGTAGTAACTCGCTACAGACCAAGTCGCTAGCCAAATTTTGGCAGCAATTCGCTACACAAGTCGCTAGATATGCAAGTCGCTAAAGAGCAACTCGCCACAGACCAAGTCGCTACCACAAGTCGCTACCCGTAGTGGAGAATCCACTACTTGTACTTTAACTCGCTAGATCTAACTCGCTAGATTTAACACTGTAACTCGCTGCAATTTTGTGAAGCAAGTCGCTACGAAGAAAACTTATCCGTGACCTAACTCGCTACCATGAAAAACCATATAAACATCACTTTTGAATCCAAAAACAACCCAACCAAGATGATTCAAGCTTACCAAATGAAAACCTAAACACTTTTGATGATTCTAAACACAAAAGTACCAACAAAATTCAAACTTTAACACAAGAGATCAACCAAATGATGCAAAAACCACTAAACTTTTTCAAACTCAAAAACCACCTAAAAACCACTATAAATCCAAAGATGTGTAAGATATGATCCAACCATGGCTCTTGATACCAATTGTTAGATATTAGCTTTTCACATACACATCAAACCATAACACAAAGTAGCATATAGATGGAATTCTAGAGAGAGAAAGTTAGAGGTTTAGGGAACTTAGTGAGAGAAAGTGAAAGATATTATTATGAGCTCCAACTCTCTACCTTGGGAGGTAGAGAGTATTTATAGTCTTACACAAATCGCCACACTTTGGGCTGTGGATCAGGCATACAGTGGGTAAAGACCCGTCCGTCCTCCACGGTGTTACTTAACTAAATTACTACTTAACTTAAAAGAGCTACGACTACGAGCTTTCTAACGAATACATATACTTGAGGTGACCGACTCTTTAATACCGGGAATTTCTAATTCCTAACAGATCATCTCTGTTCAGCTTGCTAATTGGGAAAAAGCACGAAGTATGCCCACAAACCAAAACCCACAAACTCAGTAATGGAAGTTCTTCATACCCTTCATATGGATTTATGCGGACCAATGAGAGTGCAAACGATAAATGGGAAGAAATACATTCTAGTAGTGGTTGATGACTACTCCCGATTCACTTGGGTTAAGTTTTTTAGGACAAAGGATGAAACTCCAGATGTCATCATTAAACTCATTAAACAACTTCAGATCCGACTCAAAAAAATGGTTCGAATCGTCCGAACTGACAATGGAACTGAGTTTGTTATAAAAGAACTCAATGAATTTTATGAAAGTGTTGGAATCAGTCCTCAAAGAAGTGTTCCACGAACTCCTCAACAGAACGGTGTAGTTGAAAGACGAAATCGAACTCTTGCCACTGCATGTTACACTCAAAATCGATCCCTAATCCACACATCTCATAGAAAGACTCCGTATGAACTTGTCCACAATCGAAAACCTAATCTATCATACCTTCGAGTGTTTGGTGCATTATGTTACCCAACTAATGATGGTCAAGACTTAGGTAAACTGAAAGCTAAAGCGGACATTGGGGTATTTGTAGGATATGCACCAAACAGAAAAGGATACCGAATCTACAACAAGAGAACCTGAAATATTATGGAAACAATTCACGTTACGTTTGATGAGCTGACTGGTCAAATGGCTCCAGGACAATCCAGTTTTGGACCCGCATCACAACTCTCATCTAGTAGTCCTATCAGTTCTACTCTTGTGTCTAATCATTCACCAGCAACTCCTTATGTACCTCCCTCTGAAGATGATTTGAAGAAATTGGTTAATCCTATGTTTGATGAACACTTTGAGCCAAGTGCTATTATGTCAATTCCATCAACAGAGGCTGAAATCGATCCTAATCCACCCATCTCATAGAACGCCTCGTATGACCTTGTCCACAATCGAAACTAATCTACTCCATTAACTTCTAGTGTTTGGGCATTATGTTACCCCAACTAATGCTGAGGTCAAGGACTTAGGTAAACTGAAAGCTAAAGCGGAACCATTGGGGTCTTTGTCGGATATGCCATCCAAACAGAAAAGGATACCGAATCTACAACAAGAGAACCTGAAATATTATGGAAACAATTCACGTTACGTTTGATGAGCTGACTGGTCAAATGGCTCCAGGACAATCCAGTTTTGGACCCGCATCACAACTCTCATCTAGTAGTCCTATCAGTTCTACTCTTGTGTCTAATCATTCACCAGCAACTCCTTATGTACCTCCCTCTGAAGATGATTTGAAGAAATTGTTTAATCCTATGTTTGATGAACACTTTGAGCCAAGTGCTATTGATATGTCAATTCCATCAACAGAGGCTGCTTCTATCCCTGTCAATGAAGTCAATCCTTCAGTTTCTATGTCATTAAGTTAGGAAGCGCCTGCTGCTGATCAATCTGTTTCATCAACAAACCTTCAATCACCGAGTGTACATCATGGAATTGCTTCTGATTTACAGGATGAAGTTAATCCCTTTACTACTTCTGAAGATGCTCCATTTGAAAATATATTTGCTCCTGATTCATCATCAGAACCATCTTCATCAGGAGACATCGACTCTGCTACTTCAGTTCCACAACAACAACTACATGAACACCTTAGAAAATGGACACATGATCACCCATTGGACAACATCATTGGAAACCCTTCTCGTCCTGTATCCACTCGTAAACAACTTGCTACTGATGCCTTATGGTGCTTCTTCAACTCCGTACTCTCTAAGATCGAACCTAAAGATGTTAAAACTGCTATGAATGAAGACAGCTGGTTCAATGCCATGCAAGAAGAAATTCATAAGTTTGATCAATTAGATGTATGGGAATTAGTATCTGCTCCAGACTGTGCTATGATCATTGCTCTAAAGTGGATCTTCAAAGTGAAGCTTGATGAGCATGGTGATGTGTTGAAAAATAAGGCTAGGTTAGTGGCTAAAGGATATCGTCAAGAAGAAGGTAGTGACTTTGAGGAATCTTTTGCTCCTGTTGCTCGTATCGAAGCTATCAGAATCTTCTTGGCTAATGCGGCTAGTAAGAACATGATCATATATCAGATAGATGTGAAAACCGCCTTTCTTAATGGTGATTTGAAAGAGGTGGTTTACGTCAGCCAGCTAGAGGGTTTTGTGAATCCAGATCATCCTACTCATGTCTATCGCTTGAAAAAGGCCCTTTACGGTTTGAAGCAAGCTCCTAGAGCATGGTATGATACGCTGTCAAAGTTTCTTCTATCTACTGGATTCAGCAAGGGAGCAGTTGATCCGACATTGTTCACCAGAAAGTCAGGCAAACATTTAATTCACGTTCAGATTTATGTTGATGATATTATCTTTGCCTCGACTGACCTTAATGAATGTGATCGTTTTTCAAAAGAAATGGGTTCCACATTTCAAATGTCAATGATGGGACAAATGTCATTTTTCTTGGGATTACAAATTTCACAAAGTCCCGGAGGTATTTTTATTAATCAATCTAAATATGCAAATGAGGTCTTAAAGAAATTTGGATTTGTTTCATGTGACACCGTTGACACTCCCATGATTGAACGTACCAAGCTGGATGAGGACCACTCAGGGATCATGGTAGATCAAACGAAATATCGTAGTATGATTGGATCCCTGATGTACCTCACAGCTAGTAGACCAGCCATCTTGTTCGCTATGTGCATGTGTGCTAGATAACATGCTAAGCCTACTAAAAAGCACCTTGAAGCGGTTAAACGGGTCTTTCAGTATCTCCAAGGAACCATCAACATGGGACTTTGGTACCCGAAGGACACCGGTATGTCACTAACAGCCTATGCAGATGCTGATCATGCAGGATGTCAAGATACACGTCGAAGTACGTCAAGAGGTGCTCAGTTTTTGGGTGATAAGCTTGTGAGTTTGTCTTCAAAGAAACAAATGAGTACTTCTATTTCCTCTACAGAGGCTGAATACATAGCCATGTCATCTTGTTGTGCTCAAATCCTTTGGAAGAGATCCTAATTATCTGACTATGGCTTTGAATTCAACAAAATCCCTCTGTACTGTGATAATAAAAGTGCTATTGCTCTCTCTTGCAACAATTTTCAACACTCAAGAGCAAAGCACATCGATATTCGACAGCATTTCATCCGGGAACAAGTAGAAAATGGTGTGGTGGAACTCTATTTTGTGAAGTCAGAATACCAGTTAGCAGACATCTTCACTAAAGCTCTTCGAAAAGAAAGTTTTGAGTTTATTCTTCCACGACTTGGCTTGAAAAGCCTTCAACCAGAAACACTCAAATGTCTTTAGGAGGAAGACGATGAGTAAAGGTCTTTCTTCATCCATCTCTTGTAAATATTTATTCTGAAAAAAAAAATTGTCTTTTTGTCATGTTTCTTCTTGATTCGATTAATATCTACGGTCTTTGTGCTGTCAGTCAAAGAGTGACACGGGTCATTAGATGTTGGTCGAATGTACATATTCGTTTAAAAAAAAAAATTTTTTTTGAGAGAAAGTGAAAAAAAATGGTTTATTGTCATTTCAAGCAATAACCCGCTTTTCAAAGAAAGAAAAGAGCCATTCTTTATCTTGTTTTTCTAATCTCATGCTCTGATTCTAAAAACAAATGTTTGTCATTAACAAGACAAATGTTTCCTTTCAAATATTTTTCCTTCTAATGATTCTTCTGAAAAATATTCGTCATCTAATGAAAACGCAATTGTTTTGAAAAATATTTTTGAAAATCATCAGAGCTTTCAGATGTCAAAATCTCATTCCTTCAATCAACAAATTTCGTCATTGATTGAGGGGGAGAATGATTTTTCAATTAAATCAAAGTATATTTTTTCAATCAATTGGCACTTAAATGAGCAAGGTCTACTCTAAATGTTTTACAATAAGTTTATACAATTGGTACAAGACCTTGATTATTAAAATGTTTTCTAAAAAGATACTCAAGCATGTTTAATCTTTGGAGTCTTATGTTTCAAACTTGATCCTTATCGGCTAAATGTTTTCATAAGAAAGTCACAGTTCTCCTCAAAAGCTTTCAAAATCAATTTAAATCAGCAAGAGATCTCAAATCTCAAATGTTTTGAAAATTGTGATCGGGGGAGAATTTGTGATTTAAATTGGATTTAAACTGATAATTCGATAAATGGGTTCATAAGTGTTTAGAAAGTTTTTCCTCCCCACATGTGACAAACGATTTCAAATTTTCCATGCACATGTTGAGGGGGAGCATCTACTTTAAACCTTAAATTATTGAAACGTGATTGAATTGTCTCTAAGTGCAGGTTCCCTCTAATATGTGCAAAACTCTTTCAAACTGCGAGGCACATATTGAGGGGGAGCAAACTTTTGAAAACCTCATCCTTCCTCAATATGTTTTATCTACTCAAATTAATTGGGAAGTGATGATGATCATTTTAGAAAATGTTAATCAAAAGATTGGACCTTTCATTCTTAATTTAACGATTTCAAAGATCTCTTGCCTCCATGTGCTAAAAAATTTCTGAATTTTATGCATATGTTGAGGGGGAGCATTTCTAAAATATCAAAACAATTAAGATACTAAATACTTTGATTTTATATCACAAGTATCTTGATTGATTTTTAAATGGTTTTCAATTGGTTTCAAGGCGGAAAAACTATATCAAAAGACCGACCAACTTTACTTTATGCATGGTGATATAAGGATGATAAGGTTAGGTTGAGGTCCAATGATCCGCCAGAACCAGAGGGATCTACCCAGGGACAAAACCACTTGATAGTGTAGAGTCCTTAGGTATATTGAAACAAGGAGAAAATTGAGATATGGGAAGAGTGCGGACTGAGATAGAGCTAGTACTGGAATAAACCCAACAAGGTTCTAGTAATGAAATCTCGGTAAGCACTGAAGGGGTTGAAGAATGAAAAAGAATTGAATGTGAAAAAGGGTGAAAAGAAATAGCCCTCCATTTATTCAACCTTAGGGCAGAAACCGGGTTCAATTCATATGCTACTGGTAGTTACCAAGGTAACATCGGTATTGAAGACAAGACGTCATGGACCCAGTGTCGCACTGCACTACAACTTCCAAAACCACTTAAGTTCCTCTTAAAAGGACTTGTTTCATTCTTACGGGGAATCGACATTATCTATCGACTTTCTCTTAGAGTTTGTTGATATTGAAGAAGGAGACCCTCTCCCTAGTCTCCGGCTTAGGAACCAAATATGCACAATTGAGTTTAGAGCCACAAGATCATCTACAAATCTCATTAGGACACTTTCAATGAAGACTCTCTGTTTCACACATGGTGGAAAGGGAGATTATATCTTATGAGTCCTACGCATTATCCTTGTGGTATTTCCAGAACATCTGAGTGATATGCAAACATATTCACAATGAAGATGGAAAGCCTTCTGGAGCCAACATCAAACAAGATCCTGGTGGGTGGCATGTGAGATCTATTTAATAGATCAACCATGTGACAACTGAGCAGAAACAATGGGGCGATTCAATCTTTTGAATCAATCCTGGTTCAGGTTATGGATTGGCGGATACCTTTGAAAAACCGGCCGTTGTGCTTAAAAACTATTTTCCTTAGCACATCGACTGTGTACTAATTTTTCAAAATAAAAGGTGTTTATGATTGATAATTGATTTTCCTTAAAACCTTCGTCGTATTGCAAAAACAATTTCTATTGAGCAGTACACGATTGTTTTTCAAATCTCTTCTCATCAATCAGTGAATCTCATTTTGCTGGTTCACTCACTCCGTGTTGTCTTCTTTGAGACGTTCCGGTTTGAGAACAGCTAGAGCAGCTGCGAAACCCTGTCAAGGAAATTCTTCAAAATTATACTTGATCACAGGCAGTACTTGTACTGATCAACGGGGAACCGTGGGCCGTGTACCGCAATTCTACAAAAGTGATCAAAGACACTCTTGTGCCCTTTATTGCTAACTGTTTTATGCAAGAACACCCGACGTTTGCAGCTGATCAGAATGAAGCGGTCAATCCCTAGCCGCATGCTCACACAACACATTCATTTCCAAATAAATCATGATTGGTGCATCAATGACTCTGATATTATCACTCCATGCTTCTGCTACGCTGCTGCCAAAATCATGAATCAACGAAAGCTTCCGCTACTCTGATAAGAATATATCATGATCCAGAATGTGAGCATGTCGGTCCAAATGTCACAACATCACATTATACCAACACTACAATGGATGAGTCAGAGAATTACTGTGGCTGATGATCTCAAAGCTGGCTCAAAACTCAGTATCACGTGGATCAGTTAAAGACCTCCACTCAGATTATTCGAACATGCTAAAATGAAGAATCAAAGACTATGAGCTACAGAACAAAGAACATGAACAAGAATCCAAGAACAATCTCAATATAATATCTGTTTGTATTCTATGTAATCTTAATGTGTGTTTGAGGTAACCTCCCTTAGGGGGAGATTGTTAGGATTTAGTAAATCCAGGTATTAAAGTGTCGGTCACCTCAAGTATATGTATTCGTTAGAAAGCTCGTAGTCGTAGTTATTTAATGTTAAGTAGTATTTAGTTAAGTAACACCGTGGAGGACGGACGGGTCTTTACCCACTGTATGCCTGATCCACAGCCCGTCAGGTGGCGTTTTATTGTAAGACTATAAATACTCTCTACCTCCCAAGGTAGAGAGTTGGAGCTCATAATAAGATTTTTCTTTCTCTCACTAAAGTTCCCAAACCTCTAACTTTCTGTCTCTAAAACTCATCTTGTACGCCCCTTGTGATTGTGATTTGATGTGTATGTGAAATCCAATATGTTACAACCCTTTTTGTTTCACTCACCTTTAGTGCAAGATACCCCTAGTTACACCCCTTTTGAGCATATCCTTTCATTTTCTAACCCTTATTTTCATTACACCCTTACACCTTAACCTACCGTGTAGTCTTACCTTTTTATCTTGAAGTCATTGTTCGCCCTAGTTCGAGGTTCAAAATAAAGTTTTGAGAGGCGTACCTAATCATCCACATCTTACTAAAGATCGTCAAAGACCCCCAAGTTATCTCCTTATGCTCAGTTCAAGTGGGGGGATGTATGTTATATATATATATATATATATATATATATATATATATATATATAGAGAGTTAGGATCAAATAAGAAGATTACTTAAAATAAGAAGGAATAAGAAGAAGTATAACCGCAAATCCAAGATGCACCCACCTAAATTAGATGCATCCCTATAATCTTAGATGCATTATAACACACCATAGTGTGTTTTCGAGCTTTTAATCAGATGCATATACGTATATTAGATGCATTTCATGATTTCTCTTGTTTTTTGTTTCTCTGCACGTGCCAAAATCATGAAAATCAATTTGCACCATCTATACATCAAATTAACATTTGAAACTCAAGATGTTGCATCTATATGAATAGAAATGCATCTAATGCAAGTCGTTGCATCTCAAATGTGTGGTTTTGGTCACTTCTCACCACTTCTTATTTTAATTTACTTCTCACTGGATCCCTACTCTCTCTCTCTCTCTATATATATATATATATATATATATATATATATATATTTTATCAGAGTTATAGTGCGATGAATTATAAGCACTATATAAAGAAATTGGCATTAAGAATAATCTCGATCACATTTGAAGGTTGGAAGAATTGTTCAAGAAAGAATAATGGTGGATTCCAGTGATATATATGAAGATGAACCTCGAATTAACGGTTTGGCGATGACAACTTGGTTTTAAGCTAAGACTATTTGTTTTCTTTTTCCTTTATACCCATTAAAATATCCCATGCCTTACCTTACCCTTTTTGTCGTGAAGCGTGTCTAGGTGATGCAGCGAGCAATCCTTGATGTCTTGGCCATGGATTTGGTCATATATCATTGATTTTGTCCACTTCGCCGTGACACGTTAGTAATGACACCACCCCAAAGCCTTTGAATCACTATAACCCAACAATGCTTTCTAAAAATTTGTCTTAACCTTAGCTCTAGTGGTGGAGTTGTGTGTAATTGCCAAGCTTATGATAGAATACTTACTTTGTCCGTGGAATTGAGTGATCACCCCAAAATTAACACTTAGATTAGGATGAGAGTGAGAGTGTTTTCGTTCCCATTTCGTGAGGTGTTCGGCTCTTATTAATATTCTAGCATGGAAATTATAACTACGCATTCATTGGGGATGTATCTTTTGCAGTCTAAATTGGTCTACTTGAGGGCAAGTAAAGTTTAAGTGAGGGGATATTTGATAACATCAAATAGTCCTGATTTTCTAAGCGTTAATTTCCCCCTTTATCATCACATTCGGAGTAAATTACTCATGAAAACATCCTCATTCCTTATTATTTCATTTCAGGACTTACTCAATACAAGGAAGCTGCAATTGGACGTTTTTAAGCCCTATTGATAAGATTGTCTCTTAACTACGGTGTAACCAAGAGATGAAGTTACGACATAACTTAAGATTATGAAGGCTACGGCGTAACCCTCAGCTCAGGTTACGCCGTAACAACTGATAAGCACCCAATTGACAAAAGACTACGGCGTAACCCTCAGCTCAGGTTACGCCGTAGCCATGGATAAGCACAAAAGATTGAAGAGGTTACGACTTAACTACCTGATAAGGTTACGCCGTAACTAGTTCGAAGCCTATAAATAGTCGAAGGTTTCACCAGTCTTAATCATCTCTCCTTTGCCAAACCTTCTAGAGTTTGGGGAGATCAAAATACAGAAGCAGAAGCATGGTTTAGGAGCACTGAATAACGAAGTCCTCGTCTACGATTTCCATTGTATTCGATTTTGAATTCTTTTTATATTTTTATAGGACTTATACTATGAATTCATATCATTAATTGAAGTTTGCATTTATGTTATTGTCATTCTCTTTAATTCTTTATAGACATTTGCTAGTCTTTTCATAGATCGCTAGCCTTGGTAGTATTATAAGCTTGGTAATATCTAAAGGGCTGGGAGATATGACCAACTGACCCCAGTCTGATAGATTGCGAAGTATGGGAGGAATTGGCCATAGTACAACCACTCTTCGTGTGCGAACTGACAAAATGATCACCTATCAAGTGGAGGTATTTAAGAGGTTAGGAGGAATCTAAGTTCCTAACGGTCGGGTTCCCACCGTCTAGATCTAGTAGATTTGGTGCTTAATGACTGCTATTAGGTTGCCGAATGATCCCGGGTGACCTGTTCATCTTGGTGAGGAATCTAAGAACCATAGGCCATGACAAATTGACCAAAGGAGTCTGGTGATAATTAGCCAATATATTGAACCTTTATATCGAGAATCAATTCATATTTGTATTCTTTATTAAGCTTCGCTTTTCTATCCTTTTTCCCTAAATTTCTGGTGTCTGTATGAATAGAATAATAGCATATCGATGAATTATAACAAATTTGTCATACCAATATATTATCAATATCATTTCTAATCATCTTAGTTCTTTCAAGGTCACAGCTCTCTTGGGACGATACTCGGCTTTACCTAAGGCTTTACTACATCTGATCGGGTTCTCTGCTCATTAGTATGTGTCTGTCCTAAGTTATCTAAGTTTTATAAATATTAAAAGCAGGATGAAATAGCACATCAGTCACATTGATCATTACCACAATGTTCAAAAAACACTGTTTTGTCAATCTGTGATGATCAATTCAACTGTGATGAGTCTTAGGAGGTGACTTAGCAACATACATGACATTTGGACAAAACGCATTCAAAACAATTGGACGAAATGGGCAAGTCGCATAACACACAATAAGCATAGTACACATCAAACCACATAGGGACAAATCATACATCATACAAAACTCACATGACAAACCGCATTCATCAAAACGCATAGGTTTAAACCGCATATAGTCAAGTCGCACTAGGTCAAATCTCATAAGTCAGGTTGCATGAGATCAAGACGCGTTGGGTCAAATCGCTTAAGGTCAAACCGTAGTAAGATATGATAAGTTGCATAATTGGGCAAACCGCATAAAATTTATCAAACCGCATCAACTCAAGTCGCATAATACAAACCTCAGTATGATATGACAAATCGCATTCAGGCATATCAGGTTTGACAAACCGCTTTCAAGAATAACTCAAATCGCCTATAAGAATAGGCAAACTAATCAAATCGCATTCAAGCATATTTATGACAACACGCTTTCAAGAAACTCATAACGCAAGACAGAAACGCAATCTCTTAACTCAAGACCAATTCATGGGCAAAATTCAAACATCTAACACTTAAAACCAGAGGACATAGTAGATATACTAACACAAACACAACTTAATAACTCCAGTTTCACCATTTCACCACCTACATCAATGTGCGAAAAACTCAAGCTCAGTAATTAAACAATATAGGGGAACAAATTCATGGGGAATAGCCTACTATTAATGATAAGTAATCACAACACATTAAACACTTACACCCAGCAATCGATTAAGAAGAATGACAAACCTAAAGATGTGAGTGAGGGGTATTGAATGAGAAATCACACAAAAATGCATATAGGATAACTAATTAGAGTTGAGATCTAAAACACTGGTATTGATTAATTGAGATGAACTTTTGATACATTACATACAAAGAGTGAACCTTTGATTTAAACCGCAGTGAAGAGAAAATAAAGACTATGTGTATGAGTTTGACTAGTTTTGGAAAATTTTGACTGTGACAAAACGCTTCCTATTTATACCAAAACTCACAAGTTTCAACACTTGACACAAATAGTCCTTGTGATTATCAAATCGCATAAAAGATCTATACTTAAGACAAAATGCATAAGCTCTTATGGTTTGACAAATCGCATACAAAAGGTTTCAAATGACAAGTCTCACTTTTAATTCACATAACTATCATCTTTGGGCAGATTTGACCCCTCATATATCATGGAATATCCAATAAGTCCTTTTTCTCTCTTAAATGTGCATTTATCCCATGATCCATTCATGTTTGAGCCTTACAAGCGATTACTAGAACATATAGAGTTACACAACAGCACGGGAAAGCAAGATGGCAATAATTACACAAATATCTAGGAAACAATTAGCAAATAGCAATCAATATCCTACATATAACACATATCATCTCATGATACCATATGGGACAAAATGCAAGATACCGAGATAAGATGCAATTAGTTGAGACAATTTGACAGATAGTCATACATTTTGATCATTAATTCTCCCCCTCAATCAATGACTCAATTTTGCATAAGCATGAGTAGTCATTGATTGATTTTGAAAAATTTATGCACCCATGATTCCCATTGATTAAAATCATTAATGAAGAAATTTTGTAGGCATGTTTTGAGAAACAAATTTGAACTTCTGTTCGAACTTCATCTAAAGACCCGTGTCATTATTGAATGACATTTCTAGGACCTTAGATGTTATCGATACCAGAAGACATTACTTTGAAACTATTTTTGGAATTTTCTGATTTTTTCAAATTTTATGGGCTTTTTTATTTTCTTTTTTTTAATATTTGCAAAGAGTATTATATTTACAGAGTGGAAACCGGTATAGAGTATACCAAAATTGGAAATATTCTCAAGTGAAGTGTGTTAACGTACGAGTCCTGAGCTGAGGTGATCAGGAATCATAGTACATGGTTAACAATTCTGACATGCTGGAGCTCATGAAAGAGGAGGCTTCTTTACTTTTGGAATCCATATCATGAGTCTTTTCTTGATTGAATTGAGCATTGTACCTGCAAAAGAGTGGGGAGTACCTGTACTAACAACACAATAAGGTGTGCATTTAAGTGGGTTAGTAGCAACAATATCCAAACTTTTGGGAGTTTCACAATCAACCTTATTATTGCCATGGGTGGTCCGTATTCTGGTGGGAAACCATGTGAATCCAACATTCTTAAACATTCTACCAGTCAGTATTCACTTAAGGCAAGATCTAGGAGTGTTTGATTTCTTAGGCACAATGGAAGATGTAACCTTTTTCCTATTCCTAGTTTTTGAAGCTTTGTCATTAAATCTTTTCTTAGGAGAGGGGTTAGCATTCTGAGACTTCTTTAGTGCACTAGAGAATCTTATTACATTCCTAGTCTTAAGAGATTGAGCTTTAACCTGAGCATTGTCCTTCATTTTATTAGGATTAGGTAGTGAAGTGACTGGTTTTGACAAAACTTTGTTCCTATCAACTTGGGAGGCAAACCTTGTCTTTAAAGGTTTTGTTATTTCTGATATAAATTCAGTAGGCTGCCTAACTACAGACTGGTCTCTAATGGAATGATAAACTGGCTTCCCCAAGGTTGATGGTTTTGTAAACTTAGTGTTCACACTTTTTCCTACGGTTTTTCTAAGTACATTCTTTAAGGCAACTATAGCGAAACTCTTATCCTGAAGTTAAGCTTTGAGTTCGTCAATTTTTGCTATCAAAGATTTTGTTTGTTCCATAAACTTAGTTTTAGCTTCTTTGACAGAGTCACTTAGTTCTATGTGATGCTTTCTCAAAGTCTCATTTTCCTTTAGTAATTTGGTCACATAGGTTGCTAATTCATCATTTATCATTTGAATATCATCAATAGCATTAACATCAGAATTACTTGTGACCAAATTGCTTTTCACATGCATATCAGAAATATGTTTCTTCAAGTTGCAGATTGTCGAGTTTTTGTCCTGAAGCTGAGCTTTCAAATCATTTATTTCAAAGAATTCATGAAATTCAGGAAATTCCGGATTTGTGCATGGTTTTTCAATTTGAAAACTTTCTTCTTTTCTTTGTATTGCAATTTCAAGTGAAATGCAATGTTTTTCAAGTTTTGAGAATTTGTTTGAAAGTTCATCAAAAGTTATTTAATCTCAGACTCAGCTTCAGTTACAAAACATTTATTAAAAACATGTTCTGTGATGTGATCTGTTTGCACAAAAGCATTTTCAGATGCATCATTTCGAACAGTTACCACTACTTCAACACCTAATGCAAGTTCATTCACCATTCTGATTTCTGCATCCACCTCTTAAGTGACAAGAGTTACTGAATAGCTGGTTACATCAATCTTTGCTGTCTCTGATAATCTGCATTCAGCAATACCCAATCTTTCAACTGATGCATTACCCGACTCATCACAACTATCTCTCAACTGCACCCGATACTCATCCACTTTTTTTTATCATTCTGTGTAACTTTCTCAATATAATTCTCCACATTATCCATGAGTTGGTTAATGTCTCTCTGAACATGTTAGCTTCCATCCCAGTGTGATTTTTGAGCGACATTTCAGTCATATGACTATCATAATCCGAAGTGTAATCTCTATTGATGAATGACTGAAGGTGTTTGTAGATCACCCGAAGAGCAGCTTTAGAACTGGTGTCATGCACTTTTTCTCTATCAAGTTGTTTTTCCAATTGTTCCAAGTTCAAGAACAATGTGTCAGTTATTGATGAGAAATCTTGACGGAAAAGTGTAATAGCTGCTCGTTTGATTCCAAATGTGTATTTG
Organism: Chrysanthemum seticuspe; assembly: GCA_019973895.1. NCBI lineage: Eukaryota > Viridiplantae > Streptophyta > Magnoliopsida > Asterales > Asteraceae > Chrysanthemum > Chrysanthemum seticuspe. Next base: position 215,589,786 of record BPTQ01000001.1, on the reverse strand, counting down.
TCGTCAACTCGAAGTAACTTAAGGTGTGAATGAAGTTGTTGATAAGATTCAATGAAAATTTCCTTGTCCTTTGCAATAACATATTGTAACCTTGACTGGTGCAATTCTCTCTCTTCAGAGTCTGAACACAGAGATCTCACATCATTATTGTTTGATTTAATCATCTTTTACCATTCAGTGTAGCAAATATTCTCATGGTTGTGTACAGCATCATACAATTTAAGTACATCTGAAATCACTGGATCAGGAGTGTAAGACATGATGTTGTTGTGAATTAAAACGTGTTATGATAATAATTGGATCGATTCAATAGTTAGTGATTGTATGTTAAAAGGGAAATTGGTATGATTGTATTTGGTGATTCATGTTAAATTGTGATTTGATGACGTTTGAATCAGATGACAAGTCTCAATCTTTGACAAATCGCAGTCTTATCAAACCTCATAATTGACAAATAGTTAACAAACCGCATTGACAAACCGCAGAATAACCAAATCGCTTCAATTAAATCGCAGGAGGACAAATCGCAGAGGTCAACTCGTACCTATTATCAAACCGCACGGACAAATCGCACTTTGGACAAAACGCAAGGGGACAATAGTACACACACTACTTGTCCTTTTGTCCCTTTGTCCTTTTCCTCAAACCGCAACAAAAGTATCAAACCGCATACAAAATCCACTCAAACCGCATCGAGAGAGGGACAAACCGCATCCAAGAATTAGGTCCGAGAGACAAACCGCATACAAGAATGAAGACCCTTTTTCACCTAAAATTCACCATTTTGAACGTTTTTTCTTGGTTTCTTTTGCACAACTTGATCATAGAAGGTTAAACCTATCTTAAAAACATTTACTTTAACATCAAAAACATGACACAAAGAAAGTCACTTATGAGTCCAAAAACCTTCCAAAACCAACTTTTTGATCTAAAACCACCAAGATGAACGCACATACAACCTAGCTAATCAAACCATGTGCTCTGTTACCAATTGTAAGATATTGGATATCATAACACTACAATCAAATAAGCTAAGGATCGTGTATAATTCTAGAGAGAGAAAGAGAGAGAATGGGATATTTAGTGAGAGAAAAACAAAAGAAAGGTTAGATTAACTTTGAACATCCAACCCTATCCCTTGTGGGGAGAGGGCTATTTATATATATGTCTATGCCCTCCTTCGGGCTGTGGATCAGGAATACAGTGGGTAAAGACCCGTCCTTCTTCCACGGTGTTACCTATACTACTGTAAACTAACTAATATAACGTTATGTCTACGAGCTATAATATGCTAGACTATTGTTGGGGTGACCGACACTTCAACATGGATTTTCCAAATCCCAACAGGATCTGCTGTTAAGGCCTTAACAGGTTATAACTGGAGTCATAGACCAAATTCCAAGTATAATAGTGGACCCTTTTATGTTAATACTATGAATTCTACAGGTTCACAAGGTATACCCAAGCCTATACAGGCCTGGGTCCCAAAGAGAAACTAATCTTTTTTGTATGTGCAGGAACATCCTTTCATGAACATGGGAGATAGAGGCATATTTGACAGTGGGTGTTCTAGGCACATAACTTGTAACAAGGACTACTTGGACGACTTTGAAGAATTCAAAGGTGGTTCTGTTACTTTTGGAGGTAGCAAAGGCTATATTACAGGGAAAGGTAGAATCAAGGTTGGTAATTTAGAGTTTGATAGTGTGTCTTTTGTAAAAGAACTAGGCTACTTTAACCTTTTATCTATATCAAAAATTTGTGATAAGCAGCATAAGGTTCTTTTTTACTGAAACTGAATGTTTTGTGTTGACTTCTGACTTTAAGATGCCTGATGAAAATCAGATACTCCTAAGGGTCCCAAGGCAAAACAATATGTACAATATTGATATGAAGACACCTGAACCTACTAAAGGTTTTGCCTGTTTAATTGGAAAAGCCGCTATTGATGAATCTAAATTGTGGCATAGAAGGTTGGGTCATATAAACTTTAAAAATCTAAACAAACTTGTGAAGGGAAACCTTGTAAGAGGTCTACCTTCCAAGGTTTTCAAAAATGATCATTCTTGTGTTGCATGTCATAAAGGGAAGCAGCACAGGGCATCATGCAAGGCCAAATTAGAAAGAGCTATTACAACACCTTTACACACCTTGCATATAGACCTTTTTGGACCAACTTCTGTGAAAAGCATTAATCATGCATCCTATTGTCTTGTCATTATTAATGATTGTACCATGTTTTGTTGGGTTTTCTTCCTATCTTCCAAGGATGAGACTACTGGCATCCTTCAGACTTTTATTAGGTAGATAGAAAACCAGCTTGACCATAAGGTTAAAATAATTAGATCAGATAATGGCACTGAATTTAAGAATAGAAGTATTCTTGAATTCTGTGTGGAAACGGGAATAAAACAGGAGTATAATATTGCTAGGACTCCATAGCAGAATGGAGTTGCAGAAAGGATGGACATGACCCTTATTGAGGTAGCTAGGACTTATTTAGCCGACTCACTTTTACTAACCACTTTTTGGGCTGAAGCAGTTAGTTGTGCTTCATATATATTCAATAGGGTAAGGGTGACCAAACCTCAGTGCAAAACTCCTTATGAGCTTTTATTTGGCCATAAACCTATTATTAGCTACATAAGACCTTTTGGGTACCATGTTACCATTTTAGATACCCTCAGTGTGCTTGGGAAGTTCAATGGCAAATCTGATGAGGGCTTCTTAGTAGGATATTCACTAAATAGTAAGGCCTATAGGGTATATAATTTAGTGACTAAGATGGTAGAGGTGAACCTCCATGTTAACTTTCTTGAGGAAAAACCTAATGTGAAAGGAGTAGGTTATAGATGGATGTTTGATTTAGATTATCTGACTGATTCTATGAACTATATTCCTGTATCTTTGGAAAATCAAGCTAACCCACATGCAGGTTCATCAGAAGATACTAACAGTGCAGATACTCATGTTCCTGAGGAAGGTGAAGATAATGAGGAGCTTGTTATTATGTCTACAACAGTCCAACATTCAAAAGCTCCCTGCTCTGGAACAAAGACATCGTTTGTTCATACAAAGAAGAAAGAGACTGTTGCAGAGGTTCAAGAGAGAGAGGCTTCTCAAAAGCATCTAGGGCCAGTACCTACTTTCAAGGCTACCAGTACTAACTCCGTTAATACTGGTAGTGCAACTTTTAATACTAGCAAGCCCGATTCACCAGTACCTGATAATAATGGTACACGTACTAACTCAAATAATACTAGTAGCGCATTCGTTAATTCTGGCAATGCTGATGATGATTTTGATGAATCAGCAATGCCAGAACTAAACATTTTTTATAAGCCTACTGAAGGAATATTTGAGGAAGATTCTTATGATGAAGAGGGGGTGATTACTGACTTCAACAACCTCCCTACAGAGATAGATGTCAGTCCTGTTTCTACACTTAGGATTCATAATATTCATCCACAGAGTCAGATTCTTGGTAATCCTAAGTCAGCTGTGCAGACCAGAAGCAAAGTGCAGAAACAATCTGAAGCTCATGTACTTTTTGGCTTTATTCAGAAGCAGCAAAGGAGCAATCACAAAAACCACCAACACTGTTTATTTGCATGCTTCCTTTCTCAAAAAAGAACCCACCAAAATCACTGATGATCTTACATATGAAAGTTGGGTAATAACAATGCAAGAGGAGCTGCTGTAGTTTAAGCTGCAAAAGGTATGGGTTATTGTAGATCTACCTAATGGTGCAAAGATAATTGGTACAAAATGGGTCTACAGGAACAAGAAGGATGAAAGAGGTGTTGTGGTCAGAAATAAGGCTAGACTAGTAGCCCAAGGATACAAATAGGAGGAAGGCATTGATTATGATGAGGTTTTTGCTCATGTAACTCGCATTGAAGTTATCAGGTTATTTTTAGCCTTTGCCTCCTATATGGGCTTAACAGTATACCAGATGGATGTGAAGAGTGCCTTTCTTTATGACACTATTGATGAGGAGGTGTATGTTGCTCAGCCTCCTGGTTTTGTGGATCCTGATCATCCCAAGAAGTTTTATAAGGTGATTAAAGCCTTGTATGGACTACATCAAGCTCCCAGAGCTTGGTATGCTATACTCTTCACTTTTCTTGAGAAGCATGGATACAGAAGGGGAACTATTGACAAGACCTTATTCATAAAGAAGGACAAGAAGGATATCATGCTAGTGCAGGTGTATGTATATGATATAATCTTTGGTTCTACAAACAGGTCTTAGTGTGAAGAGTTTGAAGGCCTAATGAAGGGCAGATTTAAGATGAGTTCTATAGGTGAGCTCACATTCTTCCTTGGATTGCAAGTCAAGCAGAAGTCAGATGGACTGTTTATTTCTCAGGACAAGTATGTTGATGAGATGCTGAAGAAGTTTGACTATGCCAGTGTGGAGACTGCAGTGACACCAATGGAGACCAAGGTGGCATTAACAAAGGATGAGGAAGCTGATGATGTGGATGTGCACTTGTACATATCCATGATAGGTTCTCTCATGTATTTAACTGCCTCTAGGCTTGACATTATGTATGCAGTTTGTGTTTGTTCTCATTTTCAGGTGACACCCAAGACTTCACATCTTCATGCTGTGAAGAGAATCTTTAAATACCTTAAGGGCAAACCCAATTTGGGCTTATGGTATCCTAAGGAAACATCTTTTGACCTGGAAGCCTATTCAGATAATGACTATGCTAGGGCAAGCCTTGACAGGAAATCCACAACTGGTGGATGTCAATTCTTTGGCAGGAGACTCATTTCATGGCAGTGCAAAAAGCAAAATATAGTGGCTACCTCAACAACTGAAGCTAAGTATGTGGCTGTTGCAAATGGCTGTGGACAAGTCTTGTGGATTCAGAATCAGATGTTGGATTATGGTCTTAATTTCATGAATATAGTAATCCACATTGATAATGAAAGTACTATTTGCATAGTAAAGAACCCAGTGTACCACTCTAAGACTAAACATATAGAAATCAGTCATCACTTTATTAGGGATTGCTTTGAAAAGAAACTGAGTAGGGTGGAAAAGATTCACACTGATAATAATATAGCAGATTTATTGACGAAAGCCTTTGATGGACCATGATTTAATTTTATGGTGGTTAATATTGGAATGGTAAACCCATAGCTACATTTAAGGGGAGGATAAATGTATAGTTGGTAATAGGAGTATTAGTTAAATCTATTAGGTTTATTAGTTAGAACTGGTAGTTAAACCTAGTAGTTAATTCTGATAGGTTTAGAGTTAAATCTGGTAGTTAAACCTGGTAGTTATAGAATTAATTCTGGTAGTAGTTTTCATTCATACGGGTTTCCATAGATATTTGTAGTATTTTTCTTGGTTTTAGACTAATTTTTCCAAAAAAAGCAAGGGTCTTTAAGGATTGGAGATGAATAGAAGCTGTGTTGTTTGATGTGCAACTGTACTGAGTTAATTTTGGTGATGTCATCTTTAAGTATGGTAGTGCAAAATAAGTTACCGTTAGTGCTGGTCGAGGGAAAATTGATTTTTACTGTTTAATTAGTACCGTTACCTACTTTTCAGCGGTCACAAGTATATATATGGATGATATTTATTTTTTAAATTCATATTTATCCTTAATTTACTTCATCTTAATCTTTAAAGTATAAAATCTTTTCTTCTGATTAAAATTCCTTACCAGCACTTACCCTAAACGCGCCACACTAACCAGTACTTCAATTCACTAAAGAATGGCACAATTAAAGTTCGTTGATAAGCACAACCAAGTGGGGTTTCTAAAGAAGCCTGTAGAAAGCACAAGTTTTGAACATATAGTTGACTTTTTGAAAGGCACTCACATAAGGTATGCCCTAACACACAATCCCACTATCTATGATTCCTAGTCAAACAGTTCTGGAAGATTGCAACTGCCATAACTCTTGCTGATGGGACACTAGAACTACAACCAACAATTGATACTTTAGAGTATTCAATCACTGAGGAATCTGTTAATACAAATAAGCCATAAAAACGTTTATTTATATTTTACGATCTTCTAATGTTTTGTCGATAACAAACGTAAAATCATTTTAATGAAACAAATAAAATACGTAAATGGTTTGAGCCAATAGTTTTCTAACACACTTACGTTTTCACATAAAACACTAAAACAAGTATATGTGACTTTATGATTTAATAAATACATATGTACAACAATTAGTGTTTACATATTGGGCAAATATATACATAACTAGTATGTATTATAATGGGTAAAAACTACAACCCATGGAGCATATCCATAACCCATGATTTTGACCCATATCCATTTGACTAGATGCAGCATCTATTAGATACATTGTATATAAGGAAATACCCATGGACCAACCCATAACCCATGACCCATGACCCATAACCAAAAAACCCATGGGCAAAAGGGAGCGTCCCACGAATCCCAGTTAATACACTGGACGGATCCCATAAGGGAGGGATCCGTGGGATCCGGGGAACAATAACTAGTTTTCTTCTATAAATAGTGAGCCATTTCTTCCTTTTGGGTTGCCACTCTCACACATACTTTCCCTAAGTATTGTAACTCTCTAACCACTGATCCTAAGGGATCTTTCTATGTAGGTTGTCTTTTGTTTTTGTGTGATTCTCTAGGCTCCTCTTAAAGGCGAGATCACCACTTCTTGAAGTCAAGCAAGCTCAAGTCCATGAGTTGCCATGCTTCGTCATCATCAATACTACTGAGGTTGTCTTGTTGATAGTTCTTTCTTCTTCCATAGAAGTGTTGTGTCGAAGGCATTAGTGAAGGAAGCCGAAAGAGTCAAGACGAGAGCATTAGTGAAAGATGCTTAATGTCCGTGTCAAAAGCATTAGTGAAGAATGCTAAAGAAGTCAAGATGAAGGCATTAGTGAAAGATGTTTAACGTCCGTGTTAAAAGCATTAGTGAATAATGCTAAAGAAGTCAAGACGAAGGCATTAGTGAAAGGTGCCAAGCGTTCGTGTCAAGGGCATTAGTGAAAGATGCCTAGGAGTCAAATCAAGTGGCATTAGTGAAGGATTTCAAGGTCGTATAATCGATGAGGTGCATCGTTATACAAATAGTGATAGTTTGTTTCCAAGGATGTTGATATCCTTGATGGTGTTGTAATAAGGAGTGGGTCTCCTTTTGGTTTAGGTGTTGTGTAGTGTTGGGTAGTAGTTCCTCCATTGTAATGGAACTCGGTACTTAGCCTAGTACCGGATAAAGGGTAGGCGACATTGTGGTAGGTGTGGTTCACCTTGGTGAAAGAACCCGGTGGTTAGCCTTGATGGATCTAAACACACACCTTGTGTTAGTGATACTTTGAATTATATTAATAAGTACGCGGAATATACTTAGTAATACTCAGAATATGGATTGTATGATGTAATGTAAGTGAGAACAGTATAACACAAAGCTTCAATATTATTAAGAATAATACGAGTGATCTTGCTTATCACTAGGGTTACACCCTGAAGAATACGTACTTAGAACAATGACCTAGGACCTTCTTTTATAGCACAAGGAGTCCTTTACAAGATAAGTATAATGTTAACTATATAGAATATACACAAGATATTTTCTATACTTAGCTATATACGAATACATAACAATTATCCTAATAGCGGTGGTAATAATATGTACTAGCAGTAGTAACGTGTTTCCACTGCTAGTGCATTCTTCAGCAGTGTCTTCCACAAGCTTATCAGTGGTAACTGTTAGAATTATTCCCAACAATCCTCCCCTAAACTTATGATTTCTATGCAAATCAACAAGTTTCTTCAATCTGCATCATCTGTAAGGATTTGGGGAATTCTTCCAAACACTTCACTTTCTACTTAAAGCATGAATAGCTCTTGAACATTGACCTTGATACCTATGTAACAAATCTCCGACCTTCTCAGTATCTTCATGAACTCTTATTGTTAAAGACAACATCACAGTGAGAGTTCCAGTTCTGAGTGGGTATTCTTTCTCAGCAAACATAAATGTATCCACTCCAATATTTGTAGAAACATGATGAACTTTACATGAATCATAGTAAGTCCATGTAGTACCAACACATGAAGCTTCAAACTTCCAGAAATTATCATTAGCATCTGGTTCATAGAGCCTTCTTAGATCAACCCATAACTGCATTTCCTTCATATCTTTAATATTGTCAGCATCAAACCTTTCTTGAACTAATCTCCACAATGTATCAAGATCATCTCTGTCACATGCTTTAATGATTTCTTCAAACTGAATGAATGATGAAGTTTCACCACCTAGCCTTGTAATCTTCCATGTTTGACCAAAATTGCTAGCAGTATACACTTCCTAATCAACAATAGGATGTCTGACTTGTAGTGGGTCAGGATAAAAATCTCCTTCTTCAATCCTAAAAATAATGCCAGTCAGCTGTTCTTCTGTGAGTTTCTCAGATTGAACTTCTTGTTCTTTAGCAAATCTTGTTTTCTTAAGAGTCTGAGGTTCACTATCTTTGGCTTTTCTCTTCAGATGAGGATATCTTATTTCTTCTTCTTCAGAATTCATAGGAATAAAGTCACTATCTTGTCTTTTAACCTTGTAGTAGATACCTTCAACCTGATCATCAGTCATATCTTTGAACTGATTCTTTTTCCAGCCACCAACACTGCAACAATAAGCTTTCATTATTGAGATAACTTGTGCCTTGGTTGGTTGTCTTGGTTTCTTTTGACCCTTTTTGACTGAACCAATTGCATCTTGAAGTGCTTGATTATTCTTCATTTGAATGAAGTCCTTCAACTGTGCAGTTCTTTGTTCTTCAGTTAAAGACTTATCTGCAACTAGGTCAATTTCCTTCTTCTTGACTACTAGATCATTAGCAATCAAGAACTCAATCTCTTGTTCTGTAGATATTGTGGTTGGAACAGTGGAAAGTGGATTTTCATCCATTGGATCAGTGGTTTCCATTCTGTCCAGCCTTTTAGCCTCCATGAAGTCTGTAATCTCTAGTTCATCTAGCTTTTTCTTGTTTGCAACTTCATCTTCAGTGAGTTTTCTAGCAACTTCTGCATCATGATCAATTTGAGCTTGTTCTTTCTTTGAAACCTTCCTTTTTGGTTGCTCTTCACTCTGCACAACTACTTTACCTTTCTCATTCTTCTTCTTTTCAATTTCTTCCTCTATAGTGATAATATCTTGTCCAGTAGTGGGAACCATTTACTCTACAGTGGGAATGGTATCAGTGGTTGCAGCAGTGGAAGTTGCTTGCTCTGGATGCTGTTGAGGAACTTCTTCTTGAGTATCAACTTCCTCAGTACCTCTTGGCTCATCAAATCCAAAATCTGCATCTAATATAAACCACCTTCATATCCAAAATCAATTTTCCTCCCCTTGGTTTCAGCATCAGTTTTCCTCCCCTGTTTGGGAGAATTCCCAAAATCTTCACTGAATTCCTCTGAGTCACCATCATGAGATGAGGATGGAGATGAGATCACTAGCTTTGCAGGTGTCCTTTGCTGTTTCAACCCCTGCAACTCTTTCTTCAAGGTCGGAATCTCTTCTTACAATTGTGTAACATCCTTGGCATGTTGCTCCTTTACATGTGCCAAGTCTTTCTACAGAGATTCAACCTGCTTAGTTAACCTGGTACAAAGTTCCATCAATTCCATAGGTTGCCCACTGCCCTCAACACTTCCAACTGTGTGCCTGTTGGGAGAGGTGAATCATAGGGCATATGCTCAGACTCACTCCTAGTTGGACTAGGTGGAAGCCTGGAACCACCATTGCTTGTTCCTAAACCTAAAGGATCAGGGACATGATGTGTTGTTATGAGAGGAGTTGGCTGTTTTAGCTCCTCTCATAGGTGTGAGAAACTGGTGGAGTGTAGTTAATGTTTGGAACTGTGATTGTGGGTGTGTTTTGGGATACAACTGGGATTGTTGCATCTTCACCCTGTACCTGTGAAATCTTTACAAGCATTTGAGGAAAAAGAGGTTTAACAACCCTATTACCATCCTTATCCATGTTTTGAAAAACTTTGGGCTTAAGGCAACGGATTTTATAAACTCTTGTATGGGGTTACAGTTGAAATTCATTTAACACTGCTTGCACAAACCTTGGATACATCAAAAATTTTGTTGAACTCTTTACGTTGCCTTGCATACTTGTAAAAATATATTTAGACCAATTAAAAGTCCTATCCTTGGCTAGACAAACCAAAAGGTAAGCCATTGTTGAACTGAATTGTTCACAAGATGTTTTCTTAGGACTTAGGAAATGTAATAGAGTATGTATTAAAAATCTCCAATGAGGACAGAAACCACTCTTTTTGAAAGTAGCCTTTTTGTCAGTGGTATCATACCCCATGGATGAAAGATGTTCATGAATTTCTGGCATAGGTAATGTGATGATACCATTGAGATCATCCAATTGGAGAATTCTCCTCAAGGATGACTCAGTAACATCAATAGTTACCTCATCCACTGTGGCTCTAAGAGCATCCTTTGTTTCATGTGTATCTCCATCTTCAATAGTGATGGACTTAACAGAGTTCCAAAGCTGCTTGATTTGAGAGATATAGATTGTGAGATTAAGAAGTAAAGCATACCTTACATGAGTAGTGTTTAGAAAATCCACAATCTTATGAAAAAGAGGGCCACTCTTGTCGTTTGACTTTTCCAAATAGGCCACTTGGTTGTGCTCATCTGCAAAGTTGATTGGTGCCATAGAGGCTTTTGATGAAAAATATGTTGTGTTAGTATGAATTGAATAGCGAACTCGCCAATTGAAAGAAAAATATATATCCTATTACGGTTTAAGAGTTTTGCGCAAGAAAGATTATCTAAGGAAAATATTTATCTTAAGAGAATAAATTGCATGTAGGAAAGTAGATAATCTTCAAAAATTTTACCCTATTAATGTGGAAAGCAGTTACTCTCAACGGCTAGTAAAAAATTTGTTACTAACACAACAATTTTAACGGCTAGTTCATCAGTGGTAAAAATAACACTGGCAGTGGAAACTGTGAACTAGCAGTGGGATTTTTTCACAAAAATTTTCGAGAGCAGTGGTAAGTAAAACATATGAAAATTGGACTGCTCTTATTATAGTTTTTAGCAAACTACCAGCTATCAACGGATTTGATATGTCTTTACCATGAGCCGTTTGCTATGGACTAGCCAACTCTTAATCATATAGAATATGGTGAGTTGATAACCATATAGTTTTTGGTAAACTATCAACCATAAACGGATTTGTTAAGTCTTTACCAGTAGCCGTTTTCTCTAGACTAGTTGATTCTTATGTGGATTAGACATGGTGAATCCATAACCATTTGTTGTGTGTCACAGTTACACACCTTTTATGATCAACTCCCAGCAAAGATTGGTTATGTACCTGCAATTGTTAGTATAGTATAAATAATATTCATAACCAACTTGTGTTAACCAAAGTTACTTTTAACCATGCCACTATCCATAAATATCTTCCCAAAGTCAACCCGATAATATCTATATTTACTTTTGAACCTACCAAAATAGGTAAAAATAAATATATCCTTTAATGAACCCTTTTGATTGACTTTTCCTATAAAAAGAGGCTCGACTCTTCATACTCTTTATCAAAACACATTCTACCTTGCACAAAAACTGTAAAAACCACCATGAGCAATCTTCCCTACATAGTTGACATCTCTTCTGATTCTAACATAGAGATTGTGGCTTCTGAGTCATCGTCAGAGGCATTAGGGTGGGCAGGTTACTTTCCACCCTGTGCTACAAGCTCTTTTTCCAAGAGGCCAACAGAGAAGACTGCCAAGTCTGCACCTGTTTCCAAGCCTGCACCTGTTGCCAAGCCTGCACCTTCTCTTGAGTTCTACTCCAGCTTACCAGATGATGATGATAATGATGCTGATGAGACCTATTCCTTGTCCAAGGAGTTGCCAAGGGCTCTGACAAAGGCTTTGGGAGCAGCTTTCTCAAACATGAAGCAAATCTCCATACCAAAGAAGCCTGCAATGCTACCAAGGCCTCTTCCACAAGTTCTTGGTCTTGCTTGTCCAAGAATGCAGTCAACCTTTGAGAACAAAAGGAAGAGTGCATAGAAGAACAAGCACAACTATCAGGGCAAGGGCAAGAAGCCAATGGAGTAGCGTGTGTAGGGTGTAGTGGTGTAGGTTGTTTAGGTTTTTATATTTTGTGTTTTGATGTTGGTTGTCAGTACTCTCTGCTTTGAATGTAATGAACTTCTTTTGAATAAAATTTCTCTGTTTTACGTTTTCCACTGTGAGAGCAACTTTTACCACTGCTTGCCTTTTTGTTTTCACTGTTAGCCTTATTTTATGCATAAAAGTTAGTGGACAAGCAAAAATACAAGCAAACATATACAAACAAATACAAACTTATACAACAATTTTAGTACCAAAAACCTCCCCTCAACACCAAAGACCATTAGACACAAAGATTTATGGATTAAGCATTCCAATACCTGTTACCAAGTACTGAAATCTACCCACATCAAGTCCTTTTGTTAATAAATCAGCATAGTTATCATCAGTATGTATTTTGACAACTTGAATTAGCCTTTCATAACAATCTCTTATAAAATGGTGTCTAATTTCAATATGTTTAGTCTTTGTGTGTTGAACTGGATTCTTAATTATGCAAATGGTACTACTATTGTCAATATAAATGATGGTATTCATAAAATTGTACCCATAGTCCAAAAGTTGATTTTGAAGCCATAGAACTTGAGCACAACAACTTGCAGCAGCCACATACTCTGCCTCAGTTGATGAATTTGCCACCATTGTTTGTTTCTTGCACTGCCATGACACCAATCTATTTCCAAGAAATTGGCATCCACCTGTTGTAGATTTTCGATCTAAACTAGCTCCAGCATAGTCACTATCTAAGTAAGTAACCAGTTCTAGAGGTGATTCTCTAGGGTATCATAATCCCAGATTAGAGATTGCTTTAAGATATATGAAAATCTTCTTCACAGCATTCAAGTGTGAGAACCTGGGAGTGACCTGAAACCTTGCACAAGCACATACTGCAAACATAATATCTGGTCTAGATGATGTAAGATACATCAAAGAACCAATCATAGATCTGTACATGTGCACATCAACTGCTTCACCACTATTTTCCTTCAAACGTTGATGTGTAGTCTTGTCTGCAGGGGTGCTAGATGACTTTGCATCAGTGAACTTGAACTTCCTTAGTATCTCAGCCACATATTTATCTTGATTGATGAAAATACCATCTGGCCTTTGCTGTATTTGAAGTCCCAAAAAGAATGTGAGTTCACCCATAGAACTCATCTTGAACTCATCCTTCATTAGCTTCTCAAACTCTTTGCACATCTCTGTCTTTGTAGAGCCAAAAATGATATCATCAACATATACTTGAACCAGCAAGATATCATTCTTGTCTTTCTTGATGAACAAAGTTTGATCCACTCTGCCTCTATGAAAACATTATCAAGAAGATAAGTAGTTAAGGTTTCATACAATTTTTTGGTGCCTGATGCAAGCCATACAAAGCTTTAACCACCCTGTACACTTTGTTTGGATAGTCAGGGTCTTCAAAGCCTGGAGGTTGTGAATCATATACCTCCTCATCAATTTGCCCATATAGAAAAGCACTATTTACATCCATTTGATAGACTTTAAAGCCCATAAAAGATGCATAGGCTAAGAACAACCTAATTGCTTCAATTCTTGAAACTGGGGCAAACACTTCTTCATAGTCAATACCCTCCTCCTGAGTATATCCTTGAGCCACAAGCCTAGCCTTGTTTCTTATAACAATTCCTCTTTCATCCTTTTTGTTTTTGAACACCCATTTTGTACCTATTACCTTCTTGCCAGAGGGTAAATTGCAAAGCACCCAAACCTTTTGAATCTTGAACTGGAGCAACTCTTCTTACATTGCTTCCACCCAACTTTCATCTTCAAGTGCCTTGTATACATTCTTTGGCTCCATTTGTGACAGAAAACACATGAAAAGACATTCATTCTTGCCTTCATGATTCTTAGATTCATAGATTTCACTAATAAATCCATGAACATCAGGCAATTTTTATTGTCTTCTAGTCTTCACTAGTGAATTTACATCCCCAATCACATTTTCAAGAGGATGTGATTTATGAACTGAGGTATGGGGAGTTTGAGGAACTGCAATCTCATTTGGCATATTTGAGATTTCAACATCATTGGCTTGAGCTTCCTCTGTAACTGGAGTTGCATTTTCCACTTCTGGTGTTGTAGTGGAAACTTCTGGCATAGTAGTGGAATATGAATTTCCACTGCTTTTAGGATTTGCAGTGTTCATATTGCTAGCTCCTTCTTTTCCAAAATCATTAGAAGATTGAGCATCTCCAGTCCTTGGAATATCATCATTATCTGCATAGTCCCAAAGTGGCAAAATGAATTCATCTTGATCATCTGCTTGATCCTTGATTGGTTCATCATCATCAAGAAACTCTTCTGAACCTGCAAAATCACAAGTAGATGTACCTGTACAGATAGGTACATAGTTCATGGTATGGGTTAGAGTATCAAGATCAAAAAACCTTTCAGGACCAGTTCCTTTGACATTCACTTTGTTTTCTAGGAACTCAACATGCCGATTCTCTTCAATCTTTTGGGTTCTTAAGTTGAATACTCTAAAAGCTTTACTAACCATGGAATACCCAACAAAATACCCTTCATCAGATTTTTCTTCAAATTTGCCCAAATAATCTATGGTATTGAGAATAGTGACATGACATCCAAATGGTCTCATAAAGTCTAGGATAGGGGCTCTACCTCTAAATAACTCATAAGGTGTCTTGTTCTTTGTTTTCACCACTAAAACCCTCTTTTTGCACATAACAAGCAGTGTTAACTGCTTCAGCCCAGAAAGTGATTAGCAATTTTGAATCTGCCAACATGGTTCTAGCAGCCTCTATTAGTGTCCTATTTCTTCTCTCAGCAACACCGTTTGGTTGAGGAGTTCTAGCTACACTAAATTCTCTTTTAATACCTTTATCTCTGCAAAAATCATCCATAACTCTATTCTTAAACTATGTCCCATTGTCGCACCTAATGATTTTAATTTTCATATCATATTGGTTTTCTACTTCTGCTATGAAGGTCTTAAGGATGCCAGTTGTTTCATCCTTAGTTCTAGGAAAGAAAACCTATGTAAACCTGCTGAAATCATCAGTCACAACAAGTCAATATTTCTTAAGATTTAAGCTGCTCACAGATGTAGGACCAAACAAGTCCATATGTAACATATGAAGTGGGTGAGCAATAGAGTTAACTAATTTTGACCTGCAAGAAGCTCTGTGTTGTTTGCCTTTAAGACAAGCAACACAGGTTTGATCATTTTCAAATCTTTTCTGAGGCAAGCCTCTTACCAAACCATCTTTAACAATCTTATTTATGGTTTTGAAACTAATATGACCAAGTCTTCTATGCCATAATATGGATTCATTCACTGTGGCCTTTGCAAGTAAGCAAGCATAATCATCTTTAGCAACAATGTTATTCATATCAAAGCTATATAAGTTGCCTTTTCTAGGAATCTTAAGAAGAATCTGACTTTCATCAGGCATCTTAAAATCCTTAGAGAGAACAAAACGCATATCTTTAGTAAAAAGTACATTGTTTTTCTTGTCACACATTTGTGACACACTAAAAAGATTATACTTAAGCTCTTTTACGTAGTATACAAGTTCAAAATCCAAGTTACCAGTTTGATGACCCCTTTACCAGTAACTTTTCCATTAACTCCACCTCCAAAGCTGACAAACTGTCCATCATAGTATTTAAAATTTGAGAGATAGGACTTGTTGCCAGTCATGTGCCTTGAACATCCACTATCTGTGTAGCCTTGATTTGATCTCTTTATCCTTGGATGTTCCTGCATATATAAGAAATAAGTTATAGTTTCCTTTGGAGACCCAAGCCATGATTGACTTGGATTTGCCTCGTGTATCAATCTAGTTATATCTATCAAAGGTCATTGATACATCATTGGGATTGGTTGTTGAGGTAATTCCTTTAGGTTTCCATTCCTAACGTGCTGAGGCCTTCACAACATTTCCCATGTTACCCCTGTTCTTGTTTACAACCCTTGCAGTGGGAACTTTTGACTGAGCAGTGGTAACTGCTGGTTTAGTTTTTGGTACCCACTGTTGGTTATATTGAACCCTTTTATTTTGAAAAGACCTTTTCCCAGTTTGTGCAGATTTTACAAAGGTTGTTTTGGATTTTGCACTTGTAACAGGTGTTTTAGGGTGAGCAGTGTTAACAATTTTAGCAGTGGAAAAAGTTTTAAGTCCACTTCTTAGTTGAACTTCTCTTGGGATCATATTGCTGTGTGAATTAGGGTGTATTTTGTTTTGAAACTGATATGTGTCTAAATACACATATATTTGTATTATATAAACCCACAAAAACAACCAAAAACACACAAATGACTTTCAAAATGATACAAATTCATGAAAATGTGTTTTTATGTGATTCAGGTACAAAAGATTGAAAAACAAGTGAAACTTGATCAATTTCACAACAATTGTCGTTTTCAGTCCCTGGAGTTACACAAAATGTCAAAACTAGTCCCTAAAAGTTTTAAATGAATGAAAAGTCAACTTAAGTCCTTGGGAAATAAAAAATGTTCACAAAACATCCCTGGACAAAAGTTTACACAAAATGGCAATTTTTACCCCTCAAGTTACAAAATTGGCAAAAATGGTCCCTGGGTATTCTAAACTTGGAATTTTACAAATAATACCCTTGTACTATGCATGATTGAAAATTTGGAACATTTTGATAAACTTTTGGGAAATTACACTTTTAGTCCCTCAAAATCCAAAAAATTACAAAAATAGTCCTTGGACCTTTTTAAATGAATTTTATGCAAAAATGGTCCATGTACTATTCATGTTTGTCATGTATGGTCCTTGTGAAAGTTTGGAATAGTTGACACTTTCAGTCCTCAAGTTTGGAGAATTTTCACTTTTGGTCCTTGGTATCTAAGCTTAACCATACGGATCCTTTAATACTAAACCCAATCCACTATCTAATCCAGCTAGGCCCAAATCCAACCCAAACCACATGACCCGGCCCCCTTTGATATTTAACCTCGGTCAACATAAGTCAAAAACAGACCCCCGCGCTCAAATACCATGGTCACTGTTCACTCTCCTCTTCACCTCTGTATACCCAAAACCAGAGTGGTTTTCCACAATTTTCAACCCCTCACCTCACCTTCTCCTTACTTTGTCCCCCCTCCACCTCCACATACACCCAAATCCAATTAATGTCTAAACCTGCTCAAAAGGAAATTTGGCGCCAAAACACCACTTGGACGGTTTTGATGCATTTGACCAATCCAAAGGCTCAAGTGTGGTGGGATTGAGAAACCTGTTTGACTCCACCCTTTTATTCCCATAAACTTCCCTTCTCCCAACATGATAGTCACAATTAGCATGTAAATGATTAAAGCTACCACAGATATAACATGCTTTATTGTACATCACAAACTCACTACCTAGTTGTTGAGATTTTACATGATTCCAACTCCTCTGGTTACCCTTAGGAGTTGATGACTTGTTTCTATACATCTCAGCATACCTTACAGTTGATCTAGGTTTATTAGCTTGTTTCCTAGGTTCCTCTGTAATAGTATTTACAACTTGTGGGATAGAAGCCTCTACATTATTTTTAGTATTTTCATCTACAACAGATGAGTCACTTGCACTTTCAAAAACATCAGATTCATGCTTAACCTCTTCCTCACTTTTCACAAATTTGGGAGGACCATATTCACGAATAGGTTCCTGAAATTCTTCTAGGCCTGTATGAGCTAAATCTATGCAAGGAGGTGATGGAACACCCCTTAGTTGTGGAGGATCTGTATTGTATCCCATACCAGACTTAACTTTACTAGTAATTTGAGCATTCCAAATTTTATCAATTGACTTAGACTGATAGTATAAGGTGTCAACAGATAAATTTACATTCTCATTTATCTTTTTAAGTCTTTCAAGCTCTTCTTTTAGTGCCTCATTCACTGTTGTCTTATGATCTAACTCTCTTCTAAGAACAACCATATCATCATTATATTTTGTCTCATTTGATCTATAATGCTCTAGTTGTTTTTCTAATACAGATATGCCTCTTCTAAGGTTTGACACATTATAATTAGCAGCAAACAACTATGTTCTTTGGTTGTCATATTCTTCATTAAGCCTTTCACATTCTCTAAAAGCCCTACATGTTTTAGAACAACTTTCAAAGTTTTGTACCTCAGAGTCAGAGAAGGCCATGAGAGCATGTTCTGTAGCAATAAAAGCAGCATCTGAAGGATGTTCCTCTTGTCCATTAGCCATGAAACTCCAATCATAGCTTATACCATCAATTGCCAGCATTGCCTTTGGTTCTTCCACAATTGGTTCTTTCTTTTGCTTGTACCAAGTAGACCTATTGTCCTGCTTCCTTGGTCTTCTGCATTCTCTAGCAAAATGCCCCAACTTGTGACAGTTGAAACACTTTACTTTCTTTTTATCAAACCCTGCAGTTTCATTACTATTGATGTGAATTGGCTTGCCAGTCTTCTTGTAGAATTTCCTAGCTGTAACATATTGGATTTCATAAACACATCATAACATATTAAATAGGGGCGTATGGCTTAGATTTTTAGAGAGAGAAAGTTTAGAGGTTTAGGAAGCTTAGTGAGAGAAAGAAAAATCTTATTATGAGCTCCAACCCTCTACCTTGGGAGGTTGTATTTATAGTATCTTACACAAAACGCCTCCTACAGGATGTAGATCAGGCATACAGTGGGTAAACACCCGTCCGTCCTCCACGGTGTTACTTAACTAAATACTAACTAACATTAAATAACTACGACTACGAGCTTTCTAACGATTACATATACTTGAGGTGACCGGCACTTTAACAACTGGATTTTCTAAATCCTAACAATCTACCCCTATGGGAGGTCACCTCAATTTACGTTGAATACAAACAGATATTACATTAAAATTGTTCTTGGATTCTTATTTAAGTTCATTGCTCTATAGGCCATAGTCTTTGATTCTTCATGTTTTGCATGTTTAATTAATCCAAGTGGAGGTTTTTAACTGATCCACATGATGATGAGTTTTGAGCCAGCTTTGAGATCATCATCTTCCATAAATCTCTGACTCTTCCTTTGTAGTGTTGACATTATGTGATGTTGTAACATTGGACCGGCATGCTCACATTCTGGATCATGATTTCTTCTCATCAGAGTAGCGGAAGCTTTAGTTGATTCATGATATTTGCAGCAGCGTAGCAGAAGCATGGAGTGAGAATATCAGAGTCATTGATGCATTTATCATGATTTCTTTAGAGATGAATGTGTTGTGTGAGCATGCGGCTATGGATTGACCTCTCAATTCTGATCAGCTGCAAACGTTGGGTGTACCTGCATACAATAGTTAGCAATAAAGCGCACGAAAAGTGTCTTTGATCACTTTCGTTGAATTGAGGTACACGGCCCACGGTTCCCCGTTGATCAGTACAAGTACTGCTTGTGATCATGTATAATTATGAAGAATCTCCTTGACAGGGTTTCGTAGCTGCTCTAGCCGTTCTCAAATCATAACATCTCAAAGAAGACAACACGGAGTGAGTGAACCAGCGAATTGAGATTCACTGATTGATGAAAAGAGATTTGAAAAACAATCGTGTACTGCTCAATATAAAGTGTTTTTGCAATACAACGAAGGTTTCAAGGAAAATCAATTATCAATCATAAACACCTTTTATTTTGAGATATTAATGCACAGTCGATGTGATAGAGAAAAGAATTTTAAGCACAACCACCGGTTTTACAAAGGTATCCGTCAATCCGTTTCCTGAACCAAGGTTGATTCAATAATGAATCTCCCCATTGTTTCAATCCAGTTGTCACAAGTTTGATCTATTGGATAGATCCCACATGTTACCTACCAAGAGCTTGTTTGATGTTGGCTCTAGAAGGATTTCCATCTTCATTGTGAATATTTTACATATCACTCAGATATTCTAGCAATACCACAAGGATAATGCATAGGACTCTTAAGATATTCTCACTTTCCACATTGTGTGAAACAGTGAGTCTTCATTGATTGTGTCCTAAAGAGATTTATTGATGATCTCGTGGCTCTAGACTCAATGGTGCACATTTGGTTCTTATGCCGGAGACTAGGGAGAGGGTCTCCTTCTTCAATATCAACAGTCTCTAAGAGAAAGTCGATAGATAATGTAGGTTCCCCGTGAGAATGAAACAAGTCCTTTTAAGAGGAACTTGAGTAGCTTGGGAAGTTTGTAGTGCAGTGCATCACTGGGTCCATGACGTCTTGTCTTCAATACCGGTGTTACCTTAGTAACCACCAGTAGCATATGTACTGAACCCGGTTTCTGCCCTATGTTTGAATTAATGGAGGGCTATTTCTTTTCACCCTTTTCACATTCATTTCTTTTTCATTCTTCAACCCCTTCAGTGCTTACCGAGACTTCATAACTAGAACCTTGTTGGGTTTATTCTAGTTCTAGCTCTGTCTCAGTCCGCACTCTTCCCATTTCTCACTTTTCTCCTTTTTTCATCATACCTAAGGACTTCTACACTATCTAGTAGATTGTCCCTGGGTAGATCCCTCCGGCTCTGGCGGGATCGTGGGAACGAATACCTAACCTAACCATCCTTATATCTCCATACATAAAGTAAGTTTGGTCGGTCTTTTTGGTATTGTTCTTCTGCCATTGGAACCAATTGAAAACCATTTGAAAATCAATCCAGGTACTTGTGATATATTATCAAAACATTTTGTACCTGAATTTTTTTGATATTTCAGAAAAAGCTCCCCCTCAACATGTGCATCGTATATTTGAAGTTGTTTTGGCACATGGAGGCAAGAGGAAGAATTCACTTCTTTGATTAACATTTTCGAAAATATCTACATCACCTTCCCGATCAAAATTAGTGTTTCAAATACTTTGTTAAAGATATTTTTGGGAAAGGATGTGGTTTTCATAAAGTTGCTCCCCCTCAATATGTGCATCGAGATTCGAAAGTGTTTTGCACATATTAGGGAAAACCTGCACTTAGAGACAACTCAATCACGTTTTAATCCTTTTTGGTTTGATATAGATGCTCCCCCTTAACATGTGCATCGAAAATTTGAAATCGTTTGGCACATGTAGGGAGGAGAGCTTGCTAATCACTTACAAAACCATTTATCGAATTATCAGTTTAAATCTAATTTAAATCACAATATTCTCCCCCGATCAAAAATTTCAAATCCATTGAGATTTGTGATCCCTATTGATTTAAATTAATTTTGAAAACTTTGGAGGAGAATTGTGACTTGCTTTTGAAGAATATTTTAGCTGATAAGAATCAGATTTTGAGACTTTAAACTTCAATGTTCTAGCATGCTTAAGTATCTTATGAAAACATAACCTTAGCCAAGGTCTGAACCAATTGTATAAGACATTGCAATTGTTTGACAAATAACCTTTTTGATTTAATTGAAATCATTCTCCCCCTCAATCAATGACATAAGTTGTTGATTGAGAGATAGAGATTTTGACAAATGTCAAGTCCAGATGATTTTCAAAAATTGAGTCCGAATTATTTTTCAAAGTTATTTAGTTTTCATTAGATAACAAATATTTTTCAGAAGAAGTTATAGAAGGAAAAATATTTGTGAAGGAAACATTTGTCTTTTTGGTGACAAACATTTGTTTTTAGAATTAGAGCATGAGATTTGAAAAATAAGATAAAGCATGGATCTGTTCTTTCTTTTAAAACCGGGGTACAGTCTAAAATGACTATAAACCTTTGTTTTTCATTCCCTCAAATTTTTTTTTTTTTTTTTTATTTTTTTATTTTTTATTTTTTATTTTGGTTTTAAAGCTTATATACAATCGAACTTCATCTAAAGACCCGTGTCATTCTTAGAGTGACAAATCAAAGACCATAGATGTTATCGAAGAATAGAAAAAGGATGAAAGAAAGGAAAAAAATATTTATTTATTTATTTTATTTTATTTTTCGCTTTTTCAAAGATTTTCTGATTTTTATAGATTTTTTGAAATTTTATATTTTTCTATTTTTTTTTTGAAAAAATATTTACAAGAGATGGATGAAGAAAAACTTTTACTCCTCGTCTTCCTCTTGAAGACGTTTGAGTGTTTCCGGTTGTAGACTCTTTAGACCAAGTCGTGGAAGGATAAACTCAAAACGTTCTCTAGGAAGAGCTTTGGTGAAGATGTCTGCTAACTGATATTCAGTCTTCACAAAGTATAGTTCCACCACACCGTTCTCCACTTGCTCCCTGATGAAATGATGTCGAATGTCAGTACGCTTTGCTCTTGAATGTTGAACGTTGTTGCATGAGAGAGCAATGGCACTCTTGTTATCACAGTACAGAGGGATTTTGTTGAATTCAAAGCCATAGTCAGATAATTGGGATCTCATCCATAGGATTTGAGCACAAAAAGATGACATGGCTATGTATTCTGCCTCTGTAGAGGATATAGAGGTACTCATTTGTTTCTTTGAAGACCAGCTCACAAGCTTATCACCCAAAAACTGAGCACCTCCTGACGTACTTCGACGCGTATCTTGACATCCTGCATGGTCAGCATCTGCATAGGCTGTTAGTGACATACCGGTGTCTTTTGGGTACCAAAGTCCCATGTTGATGGTTCCTTGGAGATACCGAAAGACCCGTTTAACCGCTTCAAGGTGCTTTTTGGTAGGCTTAGCCTGGTATCTAGCACACATGCATACAGCGAACAAAATGTCTGGTCTATTGGCAGTAAGGTACATCAGGGACCCAATCATACTACAATATTTAGTTTGGTCAACCATGATCCCTGAGTGGTCCTCATCCAGTTTAGTACGCTCCACCATGGGAGTGTCAACAGGGTCACAAGAATCAAATCCAAATTTCTTTAAGATTTCATTAGCATATTTAGATTGATTGATAAAAATGCCTCCGGGACTTTGTGAAATTTGTAAAATGACATTTGTCCCATCATTAACATTTGAAATTTAGAGCCCATCTCCTTAGAAAAACGGTCACATTCATTGCGGTCAGTCGAGGCAAAAATAATATCATTAACATAGATTTGAACGTGAATTAAGTGTTTGCCTGACTTTCTGGTGAACAATTTCGGATCAACTGCTCCTTTGCTGAATCCATTAGATACAAGAAACTTCAATAATGGGTCCTACCATGCTCTTGGAGCTTGCTTCAAACCGTAAAAGGCCTTCTTCAAGCGATAGACATGAGTAGGATGCTCTGGATTCACAAAACCTTCAGGCTGGCTGACGTATACGACTTCTTTCAGATTTCCGTTAAGAAACGCCGTCTTTACATCCATCTGATAGACCACCATATTCTTACTTGCAGCGTTAGCCAGGAAGATTCTGATTGCCTCGATACGTGCAACTGGAGCAAAAAATTCTTCAAAGTCAATACCCTCCTCTTGACGGTATCCTTTTGCAACCAATCGAGCCTTGTTCTTTAGCACATCACCATGCTCATCAAGGTTTACTTTGAATATCCACTTTAGAGCAATGATCATAGCACAGTCAGGAGCAGGTACTAATTCCCATACATCTAGTCGATCGAACTCATGAATTTCTTCTTGCATGGCATTGAACCAACTGTCTTCATTTATGGCAGTTTTAACGTCTTTTGGTTCGATCTTAGATAGTACGGAGTTGAAGAAGCACCATAAGGCATCAGTTGCAAGTTGTTTGCGAGTAGATACTGGGCGAGAAGGGTTTCCAATGATGTTGTCCAATGGATGGTCATGTGTCTATTTTCTAAGGTGTTCGTGTGGTTGTTGTTGAGGAACTGAAGTAGCAGAGTTTGGATCTCCTGATGAAGATGGTTCTGAAGTTGGTTCAGGAGCAAATATGTTCTCAAATGGAGCATCTTCGGGAGTAGCAAAGGGGTTATCTCCATCATAGGTGCCAGACACATTTCCATGATGTACACTTGATGATTGAGGGTTTGATGATGAGGATGAGAGATCTGCAGTAGGCGCTTCTTGACTCAATGACATAGAAACTGATGGGTTATCTACGTTGACTGGGTTAGGGACAACCTCTGTTGATGGATTTGACTGATCATTAGCAGTAGGCTCATAGTGTTCATCAAACATTGGATCAAACAATTTCTTCAAATCATCTTCCGAAGGGGGTACACATGGAATTGCTGGTGAGGGATTTTGTACAAGAGAAGAACTAATGGGACTACTTAATGAAGGTTGTGATGCGGGTCCAGAACTTGATTGTCCTGGAGCCATTTGCCCAGACAGCTCATCGAACGTGACGTGAATAGTTTCCATGATATCTCGAGTTATTTTGCTGTAGATTCGGTAACCCTTCTTGTTTGGTGCATAACCCACAAAAACTCCAATGTCCGCCTTAGCTCTTAATTTACCTAAATCATGACCGTCATTCGTTGGATAGCACAAAGCACCAAATACACGAAGGTAGGAGAGATCAGGTTTTCGTTTATGGACAAGTTCGTGTGGAGTTTTTCCATGAGTGGTGTGTATGAGGGAACGATTTTGGGTGTAGCAAGAAGTGGCAATGGCTTCAGCCCAAAGAAACATTGGAACCTTTGAGTAAATTAGCATTGTTCTTGCAGCTTCAACAAGGGTCCAATTTCATCTTTCAACTACACCGTTCTGTTGAGGCGTGCGTAGAACACTTCTTTGATAACTGATTCCAATGCTTTCATAAAATTGACTTAGGTCTTTGTTAACAAACTCAGTGCCATTGTCTGTTCGAATAATTCTAACAGTCTTGTTAAGTCGAACCTGCAGCTGTTTGATAAGTTTGATGATGACATCTGGAGTTTCATCCTTTGTCCTCAAAAATTTAACCCAAGTAAATCGAGTGTAGTCATCGACAACGACTAATACATATTTCTTCCCATTTATCGTTTGCACTCTCATAGGTCCGTACAAATCCATATGAAGAGTATGAAGAACTTCCATAACTGAGTTTGCGGGTTTGGGTTTGTGGGCATATTTCCTGCTTTTTCCCAATTGGCATGCTGAACAAAGATGATATTTTTCATACTTTAATCTGGGTAAGCCTCTTACAAGGTCCTTTCTTGAAAGATCATTAATGGTGCCAAAATTCAAGTGATTGAGACGACGGTGCCATAACCATGACTTTGTTGTTGAAGCTTTTGACAACAATCAGATTGGAGAAGACTTCATCATGTCTTCGATAGAGATGGTGTATAGGTTTGAACAACGTGTTCCTATTAAAAGTTCCACACCATCAAGTTCTCTAACGAAACAAGTATGTTTTCTAAAAGCCACCTCTAGATCGAAATCACATAATTGACCAACAGAAAACAGGTTATGACCAAGACCTTCAACATAATATACCCTGGAGATTACACTATCACCAACAACATAATCTCCATAACCCATAATTGTACCAAAATGGTCGTTCCCGAATCTAACAGTCCCAATAAATTTACTCACGAAGTTCATGAGCCGCGAGCGGTCTCCAGTCATATGCTTAGAACAGCCTGAGTCCAAGTACCACAGAACGATTTGAACGACCTGCAGTTGAACACAGACAAAAATGGAGAACTGGATAATTGGGATCCCCATGCAAGAATGGGTTCCACTTGGTTAGAAAGCAATATTGGAACATCCACATCAGAAACATAATCAATAAAATCATTAGAGGTAGATGCTGGGCTAGTAGAAACAGTAGATCTATTCAAAGTATGTTCACTTTTTAAAGTTATAGTTCTACCAGTGGGCATCCATTTCCTAATGGGCATTGATCTAGATAATTTAGGGCACAACTCATTAAGATTGAATTTATGGCCAGTAGGTATCAAATGATAACCTACATTACTAAATTTTCTTTCTGTTGGTTTCCAATGTTTTCTAGCCCTCTTCCTCCTTGGTCTTCTGCCCTTTTTATCCTGTTGTCTAGTGTTAACCATTTTAACAGGAGATTTTGCAGTATTACTCATCTCATTCACAATACATTCATGATTAATACCAGACATCAAGCATTCATTACATGTTTTGCAAATAGTAGCAGAATTCAAATTAATTATAGTACGCTTATAGCTAATACTAGAATCAACACGATTCATTTTATTCAGATCAAACTTAATGTTCCTAGGGTGGTCTTCTACTCTCTTCCATTGATCACTCTTAGCTTGCGAGGTCCTATCTTGCTTTGTATTGCCTGGAGGCTTTGACCCGCTTGCTTTTGTACCACTGATTACTCCTGTAGAGGGAATTATGGGAACATTAGTTGGTTTTGCTACCTTTTGCATTCCTGATCTAGAAGTGCTGGGATTTGAAGTACTTATAGGCACATCAAAGCTCACATGCTTGAATTTCAGCATAGAATGGGTTGCATACTTAGCACTAGGCATAGAACAAGGCATCATAGCTTTATTTTTCTCACATAAGGATTTAGGGCATGTTGCTCTTAAACATTCTAACAGCTCTTGAGATTGTTTGGCATATAAGCATGCATACCTAATTTCACTATCAAGTGGCTTATTTATGCTATCCTCTTCTACAATCTCACGGAGACATTCTAGACTATCCTTAAGATGACAGAAATAGTTATGAAACACAAGTTTGTTATTTCTAAGATGAGGAGGAATGTATTTAACAGTCACAGTATATTTAGAATCTACAGATGAATTTGATGCAACATTCTTATTAAAGATAAGTGGCATTTTCCCTTTTACCTGACTCTTCAGATTCTCAATTTCCTTTTGTAACGGAGTTATTTTTTCATTGTTTTTGTCACGAGTTACTTTCATTGAATCGTATAACTCTTTGAAGTGTCGTTTGACCTTTTCATTTTCTTTTAGAAAACTCTCATTTTCTTATTGTAATACGTTAATGATGTTTTGAAGATGAAAGTTTTGAGAAAATTGAGAATCTAAAGGAGGAGGCATTTGGGAGCCAGTCACATTGTTCTTTTCACCCTTCAATTGTGAAATTTAGGTTTTTAACTTTTTGATCATGTTATAGTGAGCTTGATTCTGTTCGTCACGTTTGTTTATTTCAAAAACTGCATCAAACTCTGGAACATCCGAGGATATCTTGATGTTTGAGGTTTTAACATTTTCTTTGAGATGTTGATATTTTAGTTGCAAATCAAAATGTTCAACTTCCAACTTAGAAAAGTGTTTTACCAAATTATCGTGATCATCCTGGTCAATTTTCTCATTTAGTTTTGAGTTTTTGTTTTCAAGCTCAATGACACGATCATGGGAAACTTTCAAAGCAACAGATAATTCATGAAATTGAGAAGCAGTAATAGAATACTTAGTAACAGTATAAAACACATCTTGAGCCACATAACTCGAAATCAAGTACTCATTTATGATATGCAGATTCTTTCTTTCAATTTCATTGTATTTGAGTTCTCGTTCATAATTATTAACCTCTACTATCATTGCATCAAATTCTTTTTCCATTTCTTTAATCTCTGAGTCAATCCCCTTTTGAAGATTCTCAAATTGATTTTTTAATTGTTTAAAGAAAGGCATGACTTCAGTTAAATAGCATTCTTTAGTTTGCTCAAAACCCCTGTCCCCTTTAGTTATCCCTGTAGGTGTGATTCTTTTCTTACAGGTCTTCTCAAAATCAACGAATAGTTGATAAACAACATGAAGGTTGATTAAGGTCTTGCTCTTAGTGGGAATAGTTCTAGGAACTAAATGCATTGGTGTATTCGGAGGATACACAGTAGCTGGAGGCATTTTCCTGAGGGGAGTGTTTTTTTCAACAAGTACATTTGCTTTTTGCTTATCCATGTTATTCCAAAAAACTTGTTCTGGGATTAATTGAGTTTGAGGCTTAAACATGTTCAGGGAAATCCAATTTTTTTAGTGTAATCATGGGGTTTGACCGTTATGTTTTGCTTTTTACACTGAAGATCTTTTAGCTTCTTATTCATTTTCTCCCTAGAGACATCTTCTAATTTTCTATCCTCTTCCGTGCTTCCAATACATGATGGTGTTTGCCTAGGCTTGAGGATCTCATTACCATCATATGCAATCGTATGGAAAGCTTTAGCCTTTTTACAGTACTCGGGATTTGGCTCCTCTACTAGGGGAATACTATGCTTATCGCTTAAGACTCTGTGCTTAGTGATCATGTGAGCAGTCTGAATGGTATTCCCTTGTACGTACAACTTATTTTCAAGCTTGTTTTTCAAATTTTTTAGGTTGGAAAAATCAGTATAAAGTTTTGATTCCTTAGCATTAAATTCCTGTTTAAGCACTTTAACATTTTCTTGAAGTTCTTGCTTTTGCTTAACAGTTTTGTTTAGTTTGTCTTTTAAGGAATCTAGCTCTTGTTTTAATATTTCTTCCCTAAAATTACTTTTTCTAATAATTGTACGCATTTGGTCATCCATTTCCTGCTCACGGGTAGTTAGCTCAAAATTAACACGTTGTTCATAAATGGCAACTTGATCTTTATAGGCATTCAGTTCAGAGATAACAGAATCATCAGGAGCACATGCAGTGTATTCATAAAAAACATAGTCATCATTGACTGCAGAAGATGCATCAATTGTTACGATCTCACTTTCACTTTGTATCACATATTGATCATATGGGACAATATTATTATTACCCACATTATCTATATCTGATTCATTAGTTTCATGTGATTGTACTTTGTTATGTATCTTTTGCTCATCAACTTCATCGTATAATTTTAATACCTCTGAAATGATTGAATCTTTGGGTTGACCAGCCTGTTGTGGTGATAAGACCTTTGGAGAGACCATTGGTGAAATGCTAGCCATGAAGATTTTTTAGGCAGTAGGTTCATCATCGACATCAGAGTCAAATGCATCACAGTCAGCAGCTTGAAAGGCATTTTGATGATTGTGACCTATTTCCTGAATTGGCTGCTCATCCACATCAGCATCATATGTTTTGGCATTTCCCTCAGCAAGAAACAGCAACTCTTCTTCATTCAAAACCGCTCCATTGTCCTGAGCTTGCACCAGCAGCATCTTGTCCCTGAAATACTCTGCATTTTGAGGGCATTTTGGAGATGTGCAGTTCCTTGCAATATGTCCTTCACCACCACAGTTGTAGCACTTGATTGGCTTTTCTTGTCCTTGATTTGCATTCCTTCTACGATTCTGATTAGCCACATACCCTCCACCTACTCCATCCTTTCCTTGTTCATACTGTCTTCCTTGCACTAGTTGCACCATGATCTTACCATCTCTCACAATAGCATGATTGTGTAGATTGGATGCAGTTCTGATATCATTGTTAGTGTGTAGAGTGAGATTCAGATTTTGCTTAACCATAAGAGCCAGTTGATTGATGAAATGTTCCATGATTGTGTTTGGGTCTAGAGGTTTATATGATGGATCTGGAATGAGCTTGTGGTTACCGTTACCCGTTGGTATGACTTGAGAAGCTTTGGTGGTAATTCCTACGTTTTGTAGAATGTTGTTGAGTCATTTGATGAGCTTGCCTCTCCATGATTAGATTTGAACTTTTCAAGAATCATTCGTTCAAACATAGCATGCTTCTCATTCTGAAGTAGGAAGGCATACAATTTCTCATAGTTGGTGTACCTTAATCCTTTGGTTAGCTTGACTGAGGTGACAAATTTGTGCCATTCGGGATTCATGTTGTTCACAAACTTTGAATTGAGCTGAATATTTGGCATGGTCATTTTGATATTCCTCATATCATTCACAAGTTTGTGGAACCTCACATAGTATTCAGTGACACTTTCTCCAGGGTTCATCTTAAAGTTCTCAAAATCATCATACAATTGAGATTCCATGTCTTCTTTGGTCAATTCAGAACCAGAGAGAAGCATCTTAACATTGTCCCAAACTGCCTTGGCTTCAGTGTTGTGATTGATCAACTTGTAGATGTCATTTGGTAGACCCTGAAGTATAATGTTTGAAGCCCTGATATCAGCATCGTATCTCTTTTTCTCCTTTTCATTGAGCTCATCATACGTTTTTGGTCTGTCCAAACCTAAGATCACTGAACCATCCACAACAGTTTCAAGTATGTATTTGGTAGTCTCAATCTGATAAGGTCCTTCATCAATTGATTTGAGAATGTTAACCCCATTTTCCTTTCCCAAACAGTACAACCTGATTCGTTGAGCCTATGAGTCGTAATTAGTCCTATCTAACATGGGTGGACGAGTATTTGATCCTGCTGCTTGAACGTCCTCAGCTACAGAAGAGATGATTGTAGGCACGTTGGTAGACATGATTACAGATTCCACGGGATTTTATAACTCTTTAATTAAACCGGGAAATAGATTCTTTCATGGGATTTTACTAAATCAAGAGAAAACCGTAAAATGTAACAATCAGAAACAATAATAAACCAAGTCGCTTCAAACCTTGAAGACAAGTCACTTTTCACCAAGTCGCTAGGTATACAAGTTGTTCAAGGGACAAGTCGCTAGAGAGATAAGTCGCTTGTGTGACACAAATCGCTATGAAGACAAATCGCTAGTAACAGGTTGCTAGACACACAAGTTGCTAGAGAGAAAACTCGCTAGATGAACAAGTCGCTAGTGACACAAGTCGCTAAGAAGACAAATCGCTAGTGACAAGTTGCTAGACTCAGAAGTTGCTAGAGTAACAAGTCGCTAGATGGACAAGTCGCTAGTAACAAATCGCTAGACAAAACAGTACGTCCACTACTTTGACATTTTTGTCGTTTTGTCTCAAAAGACAAATCGCTTGGTGCACAAGTCGCTTCACACAACACAGACAAGTCACTTAAAACATAGAGACAAGTCGCTATGAAGAAATCAAGTACGAGACTCAAGTCGCTAGGATGAAATATTCAAAACCACCACTTTTCAATCCAAAAACAACCCAACCACGCTGATTCAAGCCTTCCAAATCAAAACCTAAGCACTTATAGTGATTCTAAACACAAAAGTACAATCAAAATCCAAACTTTAACACTAAAAATGGTCCAAATGATGCAAATACCACTAAACTTTTTCAAACCCAAAAACCATATAAAACCACTAGAATTCCAAGAACATGTAAGAGAGATGATCAAACCATGGCTCTTGATACCATTTGTAACATATTGTATTTCATAAACACATCATAACATATTAAATAGGGGCGTATGGCTTAGAGTTTTAGAGAGAGAAGGTTTAGAGGTTTAGGAAGCTTAGTGAGAGAAAGAAAAATCTTATTATGAGCTCCAACCCTCTACCTTGGGAGGTAGATGTTGGGAATTCTACTGAATAAGAATTCTGTTGATTAATACTGCTGACGGATTCTGCTGAAGAAGTGTTTCTGCAGCAGTAGTAAAACCGTGTAGCTTGTTTCTACGGATATAGATATTCCGTGTATTTTATAGTTAGTTAGGATATGCATGAGTTTTATTAGGAAGTGATAATGCATATCACTTTTAGTTTTATGAGTATACGTTTCTTGTGAAACGGTTTAGGGTTCCATGTCTATAAAAGGAACACAATAGTATGTATGATGTACGAGTTTGAAAAACAAGTTTTAGTTTTATTCAAAGATCCATAGAGGATCAAAGTATTCTTAGTAATCTGTTTTCTTACTTGTGTTTGATTTCCGCTTTAGAATACAAGTAATAGAGACTTTCTATTAGTGTGTTTGAGATTACATAAACATTACTAGCGATTCACGAGCGCTCAAAGATCTGTCAAGGTCTAAGGTTCAACAAGTGGTATCAGAGCCTCGGGAGAGTCTCTGTGATACTAAGAACATCCTTTTCTTTACACCCTCAAAACCAAAACAACCATAACAATGCCTGGGTCAGAAGATGGAACAGAAGTTACTCACAATCAAAACACCACATCTTTGCAACAACTCAATCTCACAAACAGCAATGCAAAGTTCCCATACCTCAAGAAGGAGGAGTATGAATTGTGGGCTATGAAGATGCAGAATTGGATTAGCAATATTGATTGGAATCTTTGAAAAGTTGTCCGTAAGGGTAACAGTTTGAAGAAGTGCGTCAAAGATGCTGATGGTGTTGTTACCATCGTTGGTCCCAAAACTGCTGAAGAGATACTAGCTGTTCAGAGAGAGAAAAAAGTTAGAACTATTCTCCTTCAGGCTATACCAGATGATCACATGGGTGACTTTCACTACATGGAGGATGCTAAGGACATCTAGATGGCAATCAAGACTAGGTTTGGTGGGAACGATAAGTCAAAGAGGATGAGGAAATCATTGCTGAAACAACGGTTTCAAGAATTACAAATCTATGAGGAAGAAGGTATCCACAAGGGATATGACAGGTTCCATAGGATTTTGAGTCAATTGAATCAGATGAAGGCCAGGCCAGACAATGAGGATTGATATTCAAAGTTCTTACGATCTTTACCTCCATCTTGGTTGCAAGTAAGCATTGCACTCAAAGCAAAAGGTGGGCTAGATATGCTTACTTTTGATGATCTCTACAACAGACTTAAAACTCTTGAGCATGATGTCAGAAGTCCATTTCATTCATCCACTCCCACTCACTCAGCTTTTGTTAGCACCTCCTAACATAAGATGACCTATGCTCCAAGCCCAATTTCCTCAGCATCATCATCCTACATCACCACCACATCAAATTCTCAACCTAAATCCAGTGGTGTACTCGAAGATGTACTTCACTCTTTTGTTGCTGATTATGAAAATCAGCAGCAACTAGCATTTAAGGATTTTGAAAAGGTGGATCCACTTGATATGGAATAGATGAACTTAAAGTGGAAACTGGCCATGCTCTCAATGAACATCAAGAAGTTTGAGAGTAAGGCTGGGAGAAATTTTGGTTTCCGGGGAAGAGATCCAGCAAGATTTGACAGAAGGAAAGTCAAGTGCTATACTTGTGGTCAGATGGGTCACTTCTCAAGAGAATGCAAGGATAGGAAGGCTGGTGATGAGGTTAGGTATTCTACCTATCAGCATAATCAAATGGAAGCTGGATCCTCCAAAGCTTTGTTCACTCTGGATGACCATGTCAACTGGAAGGTGCATGAGCCTGATAATGATGAAGCTTCTGGTTCTGAGCAGAGTGGATTGCTGGCAAGCTGTACTACAGAGGATCAGCATAATCAAGTTGCCTTAATGGGCATCTCTCAGGTACATAATTGTGTTTTTGGTTGTAGTGAAAGATATAATGAACTTAAGGAAGCTTATGATGAATTGAAACCTAAATATAATGAATGTTATGTCGAAGTTGAGGCTTACAAAAAGGCTTTAAAAACTTTAGAAAGACAAAAAATTTGGTTTCAAAAGAATCAACATGCTTATGATGAAAAGATAAGGGTGTTAGAAAGTGATTTGGAATGTACTAGAATTGATTTAAAACGTACTGAGAAAGAAAAAGCTGATATAGTTTCAGAAAACCAAGTGCTGAAAAAGAAAGTAGATGAGGAAGTAGCTAGACATAAAGAATGGTTAATGTCCGGTGAAAATTTAGCTAGCTTACTCTGTGTTAGTCAATCTGTAAACTCTGGGATAGGTTTAGGTTTTAAGAAGTATGTTGGCTTAGAAGCTAGAAATGATCTGCGTAAATCTACACCAGCAGGATTAGCTAATTATGTAAAAGAAGGAGAATTACATGCTGTACATGGACCTATTAGAGGAGAACATATGCCCACTGACCTTTCCATCACAATAGACTTTGATGGATCACACCATCTTTATGGAAAAAAGTCAAGAGACTTGCCAGACCCTGATTCTAAATCTACTGACTTTGTCTCTTGTTTTGACACTGACAAGTCCTCTAACCAAGGGTCTACTACATATACCAGTTGTGATTCAAGTGAAAAGTCAGACCTTCCCAAGACCTCACCCAAGCCTACACCCAAGACTCCCTACAAGCCTGTTAGAGTTGCTGCTGAGGAATCAAATTCCAAGACAGTTTCCTCTGAAGACTTGTCATTTAATTCTTTGCAAAACAATGTCTTTAATTCTGTTAAAAACAATTCTGTTAATGTTTGTGGTTTGAATGCTTTTGCATGTAATGAAACATCTTTCACTTTGAATAAATCTTCTAAAAAGAAGAAATGTTTTGTTTGTGGAAGTAAATTTCATTTGATTAAGGATTGTAATTTTCATGAGCAAAGAATGGGTGTCTGTGCTAGTCAAAAGAAACCTAGACCAATGTGGAAAAATGTTAATGAAATACCATCTTTTGTTCCACAAGCAACTTATAAAACAAGCAAACACAATTCTGCTGATAAATCTTCTCCTATAAAGAAGTATCACAAATTTTCAAAATGGAGCAGATCTGTTGCTAGACCATATGTGAGACCAACTAGTTCATATTTTCAAAATGGTTATAGGCCTGGATGTTTTGACTCAATGTATGTTGGCAAGGGATATTGGGATACTGCTGTGAAGCCCTCAGCAGGTTGTTCTTGGACTCAAAAGGGACCTAATTTTCAAAGGAGGCCCAAGAACAATGGTGGATCTTATACATATACATGGCCTAAATCTTATGATCCACAAGGCAGGCTCAAGTCAGTGATGACTTGAGTCTCCAAAGTGTACTAATATTTTGTATAATTTTGTTGTTGTTGTAGGATCATCCTCTGCAGCGTAAAGAATTAGGCATTGTAGATAGTGGTTGTTGTCCATATTTAGATGCTTAACCCTTAACTGCAAAGTTTGAGGGGAGGCATAAGCCTCAGGGGAGGCATATGCCTCAGGGGATTACCATATTATCTTGTATCGTTTCTTTCTTTGTTTATTTGTAATATTATCGTGTATTATTTCTTTCTTTGTTTATATTATTATTATTAAAAAATCTTTGTATATTAAGGTTTGTTGTATATAACTCTATTGATGGTTATCAACTCACCAAATGTGCCTTGTGTCCATCAAAGAGTTGGCTAGTCCAAAGGGTACAACTTTGGTAAAGACACATCAAATCTGTTGATAGCTATCATGGTTTGCTAAAAACCATAGGGTATGCAACTCACCCATGCTTCATTGCTGAGGGTTGTATGGTCATCAATTTACCATGGCTTATTCCTTTTTGGAATCCAAGAATTGGCTAGCCCACAAGTATATGGCTTGTGGTAAAGGCAGTGGAATACCATATTTGGTAATCAATTCACCAAAGGTGATTCTTTTCACCTAAGAATTGACTAGTCCTGAGCAAATGGCTACAAGTAAAGACATTTCAAATCCGTTTATAGCTGCTGATTTGCAAAAAATCAGATGGTTATCAGTGTACCATAGTTTTTGAACTTAAACATTTAGCTACTCCAGTAGTAATGGCTATTGGTAAAGAGACATCAAATCCATTATTTTCCATGATACACCTCTCACAGGAGTTAACACACCTGGATGTGATGAGAATAGTATGAAACTAATCTATTTTGATGTACACTTTGTCATTTGTTGCTGCAAAGATCTGAAGTTTCAAAGTTTTGCCATCATAGAGATGTGGTTGTTTTGCTTCTTTGCTGCTGATGTTCGAATTCAATCCTCTTGTTCTAAAGTGTTAAAGATCTATCCAGAATCTTGAACTTAACCATGTCAAATTCAAGATTAGGGGAGAGGATTGTTGGGAAATCTACTGAATAAGAATTCTGCTGATTAATACTACTAACCGATTCTGCTGAAGTGCTGGATTCTGCTGAAGAAGTGTTTCTGCGGAAGTAGTAAAACCGTGTAGCTTGTTTCTGCGGATATAGATATTCTGCGTATTTTATAGTTAGTTAGGATATGCATGAGTTTTATTAGGAAGTGATAATGCATATCTCTTTTAGTTTTATGAGTATACGTTTCTTGTGAAACGGTTTAGGGTTCCTTGTCTATAAAAGGAACACATTAGTATATATGATGTACGAGTTTGAAAAACAAGTTTTAGTTTTATTCAAGATCCATAGAGGATCAAAGTATTCTTAGTAATCTGTGTTCTTACTTGTGTTTGATTTCCGCTTTAGAATACAAGTAATAGAGACTTTCTATTAGTATGTTTGTGATTACATAAACATTACTAACGATTCACGGGTGCTCAAAGATCTATCAAGGTCTAAGGTTCAACAGTAGAGGGTATTTATAGTATCTTACACAAAACGCCTCCTACCGGCTGTGGATCAGGCATACAGTGGGTAAAGACCCATCCGTCCTCCACGGTGTTACTTAACTAACATTAAATAACTACGACTACGAGCTTTTTAACGATTACATATACTTGAGGTGACCGACACTTTAACAACTGGATTTTATAAATCCTAACACTAGCCCTCATGCTAAGAAGAGCTATTTGCCATTTTATGTCCATCTCCTCCAAGTCATCATCATCAATTTGCTCTATGTCTTCATGAGTTAATATAGAGCCATTAACTTGAGTTGAGATAAAGGCATAAAAGTTGGGATCTCCAATACCAGCAACCTTCTTCTTTGAACCTGCAGTGGTAACAATAGCATTACCAGTGGAAACTGTAGAACCAGCAGTGGCAATATCATCATCACTGTCATCTTCAGAGTCATCACTGTCAACAGAGGTTGACATCAATGCCAAGCTGCTAGAGCTTGTACCAAGTTTCCCTGCCTTCTTCAACCTTTGTTCAATGAGTTTGAAGTTGTTGTAAAGATCATTGAGCTTCATAGTTTCAATCTCTGGTTTATTTTCCCAGAGTGTAACATTTATATGAAACTCAGCAGGCAAACTTCTTAGAAACTTCAAATTGAGGTCTTCCTTTTCTACCTCAATTCCAAACACAGTCAATTGTGTGACAATCTTTTGGGGTTTGGTGAAGATGCTGTCAAGAGAGTCATTGCTTGAAGCAGAGAAGTTTTCATAACTTTGCTTCAACAATGTCTTTTGAGTCTTCTTAGTAGCATCATTGCCACCAAACAATGAACAAATCTCTTCAAAAAGTTCTTTTGTTGTCTTGAATTTGCTGAAAGCAATTATCTGGTCTTTAGGAAGAGTCATTAGTAACAAACTTCTGGCCTTCATGTCATTCTTCTTCTGTGTTCTTTCATTAGTAGTCTCAGGTACATAAACTGTTACAACTTTTTTGTCACCAACTTTCTCAGTCTTCTTCTGAGATTTGAAGGAATCACCAGTTAAGATGATTTCCCACAGAGCATAGTTTTGTATGAGAAAGTATTGCTCAATCATTATCCTCCACATCTCAAACTCATTGAGTTTGAGCTTAGGAAGCCTTGGAGCAGAGTTGGACTGGTTTTCCATCTCCATTGATTTGAGTGAGTAGGTTAAGCTTATTCCTTGGATCTTCTGAATCAAAGTATTGGAACCAAAGCTCTGATACCACTTGATGGATCTAAACACACACCTTGTGTTAGTGATACTTTGAGTTATATTAATAAGTACGCGGAATATACTTAGTAATACTCAGAATATGGATTGTATGATGTAATGTAAGTGAGAACAGTATAACACAAAGCTTCAATATTATTAAGAATAATACGAGTGATCTTGCTTATCACTAGGGTTACACCTTGAAGCATACGTACTTAGAATAATGACCTAGGACCTCCTTTTATAGCACAAGGAGTCCTTTACAAGATAAGTATAATGTTAACTATATAGAATATACACAAGATCTTTTATATACTTATCTATATACGAATACATAACAATTATCCTAATAGCAGTGGTAATGTGTTTCCACTGCTAGTGCATTCTTCAGCAGTGTCTTCCACAAGCTTATCAGTGGTAACTGTTAGTATTATTCCCAACAAGCCTAGTACCGGAAAAAGAGTAGGCGGCGTTGTGAAGGCTTCTCCGCCATAAGGAGTTGGTGTCATGTAGTGATTACGAACTCTCGAGTAGGTGACTCGGGCAGTGGAGTAGGGCACGGAAGGTGTCCTTGTAGCCGAACCACTATAAATACTCGTGCCCTGGTTATGTGCTTCTTACTCTTTATCTTTCATTACACTTTTATATAT
Organism: Chrysanthemum seticuspe; assembly: GCA_019973895.1. Taxonomy (NCBI): domain Eukaryota; kingdom Viridiplantae; phylum Streptophyta; class Magnoliopsida; order Asterales; family Asteraceae; genus Chrysanthemum; species Chrysanthemum seticuspe. Next base: position 215,551,819 of record BPTQ01000001.1, on the reverse strand, counting down.
CTATCTATCAACGTCCAACATACACATCTAAATAGATTGATATTAGTCGATCTTAATAGTTTGAAACAAAGTTTTAATCGGCAAAACGATTCAACCCCCTTCTAGTTTCCACAATTGGCATCAGAGCTTCGTTACCAAGTTTCTTAGATTATGATGTACTTTAAAAACTTGATACGATCCGTGTATGTTTGAAAACTACAAAGAAGGAAATCTTTTAAAACATTTTTTTTTTCTTTCATGTTGGATATTGATAGATTATTCTAACATATTCTTTTCAAGAAATCTTAATGCTAGGATCTCTCCAAAACCTTCATTTCTATTCAAAGAATAATGAAGTCAACTTTCAAGAAAGAATCTAAAAGTAATCACAACCTACTTATTCTAAGTACAACGGATTACTTTAAGAGCTCATGAAGTATTCTTGGTCTTATGTCTTCACAATCCAAAATCAAGAGCATAGAGGTATGTTTACTCTTCATTAGCTAGCTTATATCTACATGAATATGTTAATACCATTTTTCTTATAATTGATAGTCTTTCAAAAAGTCTCCTTTCACCACTTTCCCGACTTACTCATCATCGGGAATAGTATTCCTTTTGATCTCGTCAAACTAACGCCGTCGTCACAAATGGATTCTCGATAATTAATCAAAACCCGTTGACCAAACATTATTTATTTTAATTTTTTGTACCCCAAAACTATTTTTGTTCCATAAGCTATTTTATAACTTATAACAAAAATATTGCCAAACACTCTTTTTGTGTCTACAGTAGTCAGATCCCTCTAGTTGTACTAGCCGGATCCCTTATACAAGGGATCCAGGGGAACCGTGGGACAGAAACCAGCTATACGCTTTTCAAAACCAACACTGATCATTTTCCCTCTCCCCATAAAACACAAAAACGACCAAGAGCTGGTTTCATCTTCATACGACTCCATATCCTCAAGTATTCTTCTCTAGAACACCATTGTAAGTAATTACACTAACATGTTCTAATTTTCATCATCCTCATCCTATGGTTTATGGTTTCTCAATTTTTAATCAATTAATTTAACTAAGGTTTCCAAAATTGATCATTAAAAAGGGCTTTCACATAACTAAGATTACATTATGTTCACAACATTATTAATACAAATCAAAATCATAAACCCATCTCAAATTTTTTTGCCTAATTGGAATATTTGTGTTTCTAGGACCAACCATGCCTAAAGCCACTCAACAAGACCACCATGATACTGTCCATTACCTCACCCATTACTATCGGAAAGAGGGATTTTCAAAAACCGACCACAAAGTCTTCAAAAGACTTGAAAAACGACTTAATAACGAAGGTCGTGTGGTCAAGGAATGTTTCCTTGAAGATACCGACATTCGTCAAGTCTTCTCGGTGTTTGAATCACCCCTAAACTGTATTTCAAGTGTTAGTAATTAATATGTAATTGTTAGGTTCCCATATTAGTAACACAAGCATCAATATAAGAAATAGAGAAGAGAAGAGATCAGATGAACACGTTATCACACACACGAATATAAATGAGGAAAAGTTATGCGTAGAGTGAAAGATAAAATGAACAACCAACCCTCAAGTGAGGGTTATGCAAGAGTATTTATAGGAGGGAACTAGGCCAACACACCAAGTTCCCATCCTTTCCTTATTAGGCTTGGGCCAAGGCTTATCGGCCTTCTACATAAGCCTTAGCTTAATAACAAACATAAAGGCCATATTAAGCTAACTATTACATATGAATCACTAACACTTGAAATATAGTTTAGGAGTGATTCCAACAATCTCCCCCTAAAGGTCATGATCGTGAAGACGACTTTGATAACTATGGTTATGATAACTATGGTTATGATAACTATGCAGACCAGGTTTATGATCTTCCAGGTAATTTGGATGCCTATTACGACACATATGGTATCAAGCTCCAAGGCCTTGGTAGGAAGTAAATATTATCTACATCGGAGTCTGATGTTATATTTTGAGTAGTGGTTTATTTTTTTCTTTAGAAAATAGGAAGTATCTTGTTATGTAAGCTTTTCGCCTATGTAACGGGCTGAGATATGGGATTCACCCATATCCTTTGTACTTAAACGTTTTTTGAAGTAATATATTTACCGGGTCATTGACCTTTTACCCAAAAAAAAAACAATCTCCCCCAAAGTGTTGGTGATGAATGAAAGAATGATAAACGTTGTAGGAGCAGATGTAATAGTAGCTTTGACGTCTTCTGACATTCGTCTTTCTTGTGAGAAGAAGTGTCTTGATTCGAACAATGTCCCCAGAGTAGAGAAATTGTTTCCTTTGAACAGTTCTGCTTTGACGTCATCATTTTCTTTGTTATGTGATCTTTTTTCCTTGTGATGGTATTGATAGTATGTTGTTGTTTTCTGCATCAGGTCTGCTTCGTTGCTCTAGTGTCTCCACGTCTTTCTTCAACATGCTCACATGCTCATTTAACGTTGGATTTCAGTACTGATGTAGTTCTCTTAGTCTTTAAACTTTGTAGATTCTTTGACTTGACGAAGAATCATTCTGAATTTTGTGTAGCCTTTTGAGAGAACTTGCATTAGTGATGATGTTGGTATGAGCATGTGAATAATCTGCACGATCAGTCCGCTCCAGAGCTTCCATAAGAGGAAAACATACACACGGTTAGTAATAAGCGGATTCCGGCACTTACAAGTTTGAATTTCGAGGGTGTTAACAGCATAGTGTGAAAACACATCTCTAATTCTCACAAAGGCCGTTCCTGAACTGGAGTCCCACAAGTGAGATAACGCGATGTACCGAAGTACACCTACAGTTCAGATGAGTCGCTGAGGTACACCGAAGCATCACCTCACGACTGTAGACACGTTTGAGACACACTAAGCGTAATCCACGAGGAGTTACCGAAGTGACCTGTTGTCAGGGCTGTTTGATGTTGACCCTGGCAGGAGTTTCCATTCAATCACTGAGGATCACAAATGTGTGAACCTCTCATAAATGTTCTCCACAGATTGCTAAGATCTGTGAAGGACACGATAAAGTATCACTTGCGTTCTTATTGTTGAACGACAAGCGATAAAGTGTCAAGTGTACCTAAGAGATCTTTTGATGAATCTCGTGGCTCTAGACTCAATAGTGCATTTTGGTTTTCCTGAGCGGAGACTAGGGAGAGGGTCTCCTTCTTCAATACCAGCAATCTCTAAGAGAAAGTCGATAGTTTATGTAGGGTTCCCTGTGAGAATGAAACAAGCTTCTGTTGGGAGAAAATTGAGTGCCTAAGAAGGTTTAGTGCATGCGTCACTGGGTCCATGATGACTTTTATCTTCAATACTGGTGTCATCTAGTGACGACCAGTAGCATATGAATTGAACCCGGTGTCTGCCCTAAGTTGAATAATCCGGAGGGCTATTTCTTTTCACCCTTTTCTTTGCATTTCTTTTTAATTCTTCAACTTCTTCTTTCTCCTATTCTCCTTTTTATAATCATACCTAAGGACTTCTAAGTACTAACTATTTTGTGATGTCCTTGGGTAGATCCCTCCGGCTCTGGCGGATCATAAGACGGTTATTCCTAACCTTAGTCACCTTATAACTCCATGACTAACCTATGTTGCCATAAAACCATTTTCTTGAAAATCTCTCAAAGTGTTTGTGAATGAAAAACATTTTGTACCACTGTGAGAGTTTTATCTTTATGCAGAAATACTTCCCCTCCACACGTGCTTAAGTGTTTAGACGGAAATCTGCAAGGTGAGAGAAGAGCGCGCACTTTTGAATTGATCGATTCAAGATAGACAGTCCCCCGCGAGGCACGGTTACGTTGCATGGTTAAAGAGTTACATTGTCAGCTTTTAGGTGACAACTAGCTCTAATAACTACCTTGAAGGTGTGGAAAAACCTCGAAAGGTTGTGTGACAACTCGCAATTTCAGGTCATTTCTCAAGTTTCACAATTTCATCATTTATCGTAAACTGGGTTTACGAGTATCAAATTCGCATAACCTTAATGGTTTAGCTGCGAATTCATGATCATATCATCACGGACATTTCATATAGACTAGGTTTAGTCTACATTTCATTAACATCATTTCCATCATGTTAGTTCATTCATGAATTTGCATTTCACATTAAACGCGTACATTTCATATTAAATAAACGCTATCGCGTAAGTTATTATTTTGAACGTTTAATCCGATACTTCCAAAAATTATCCCGACATATTTTTATACTTACATTTAGTTTATAAAAATAATATTTTGAGTTTACCTAGTGTTTTAAATTTATTTTGTATATAAATCGGTAAATTTCCATATTTTAAATTTAATAATAAATTATTATTTATTATTACATGAACGATTTTGAGCAAGCATTAGCTCACTTGAGATAGATAAGGGAGGTTATCCCGCACATTGGAACATTTTGAACTATCAAACATTAACAGAAAATGCATATTTCATTAGAATGTAAATAAACTTAAGAACCAAAACATAAATGTATACAAGTATAAAAGTTTTATAAAATCAATAGCATGACAAATTTGACTAAGATTTTTTTCTCCTACTACACCCAACCCCTCTATCAAATCAATTTATGAAACTCCACATAAGCTACAATAACTCAATTTATTTGAAAACTTTTGCTTTTGAACTTCAAGCATTTCAAAAACATGAAAACTTGTAAACTTTACAACATGTATTTGAATTCAAGACTTAGACTAAAAACAATACCATACTTATCTAGGTTGCGTGTCGGAGCCGTGCACATTTATTACTTGATGTTAGTTGTGATGTCTTACATTTCTGCATACCAAGGTGAGTTTCATGGCCCCTACTTTTACTTGCTTTCATAACTGTTTTGGGGGAGATACATGCTCAACTATTTTCATTTACTTTCATAGTTACTCTAAACATTTAAGGATTACTGTGAGTCATAGCCCCACTTTTTCTCGTTTTAATTATTTATGAAACTCTTTGGGGGAGATGCATGCTCAATAATTTTTATTACATTCATGACTATTTGCAAATTATATGTTTATCCGAACTAAATGTTTAGTCATGCTAAGTAATAGTATTGCCATACTTAGAAATTCCATATCAAAATCCTTGGACTGATGGTCTTGGTATAATCATTGGACTGATGGTCTTGGTATAATCAGTGAACTAATGGTCTTGGTATAACCAGTGAACTAATGGTCTTGGTAGAATCATTGAACTAATGGTCTTGGTACAATCCTGAACTAATGGTCATGGAACAATTTGAAACCGTACGAATTATGTGTTATATTAAGTAACTGTGGATACATTAAGTTATGCACTATTTTGTGAATTCATTTGACATCATGCGCTTGAGCATAAAGTATATCACATTTTGGCAGTGGGTTGTGAACACACAGGTTGCAAGTTTTGTATGGGCGGAACTTGGAACTGGGTGGATTTACAATGCCTTTGCTGCATAAACGATTTTGGAAGGCTTTACTTTTCAACACAAACTCTATGAACTCACTCAACCTTTGTGTTGACACTTTTAGCATGTTTTTATCTCAGGTATCTAAGGCATTCACTTCATGGCATGCATGTGGACACATCATGGAGTCGCGGTGACGACGCGTCTCACTTGGGTTTTATGAACTTTAAAACATCGTTTGGCTTGTAACAAAATTATTTCCGCACAAGTTGATTTTCATTTGGGACCGATACTTTGTAAACTCTGATTGTTTTATTAAATCAAACGATGTTCTTTTCAAACGACACTTTAGGTCGTTCAATATAACTGTGATTGTGATGCTATGACAGTCAATCCCCAGGAATTCCATTCCGCTGCAAAACAGGTAATTTGGGGGTGTGACAGGTTGTCAAACCAGTCAAAGTTCATGTCTATCAAGAGCTTCTCGAATAGGTACAATCTACTCAGATAATTCTATGAAGACAAATCTTTTCGATTTATGACAGTTCAGAGCTCGTCAATTTATGGGTTAAGTCTTATCACACGAAGATTCAATAGCAAAACAACATATTTCTTATCACAATAATTTTATCCCCTTCAAAAATGGCATATAAATTTTATTTTTGATAACGTTTTGATATTAAATATGACCATTTCGAGTTTTGTGGGAAGATTATCACGAAGAACAATTTGTGAACAAAGTTTTTAATCAAATACTCCCCCTCAATAAGTGATATAAACTTTTGATCAAAACTTGTGAACAAAGTTTTTAATCAAAACTTTTGAGGTTTTGAAAATCATAAGGGTAAGTTCTTGTTCTTTTGAGCAAAACCTTTTAAAAGTGAAAGGTTTGTTAAGTTTTACTCAAAAGTAAGAAGCTTTCGCTCCTTTTATAAGGATTGTGGCACTGAAGCGTACCACAGGGTCCTTTCATTACAAGAACGGGTTGTACACTGTGATGTGTGCACAAGTCATAGTTAGATAATCAAGCAAAAAAAATCACAATCAAGAGAGTACCCAGTGATTACAGACGATCAGCTACTTTCTGAGGACGTTGGAAAGTCAAAATCGGAAATTTTGTCATCCTCCCACATAGCTCTCCAACCGTTGCATCTGATCCCGATGAATCAAACATTCATCAATCCTAGTGATAAATCAACGAACATCCTTGCGATCCTTTGAATTCCATCTCTTCGTCTGAATTATACCCAACTCAATGTCCTTCAATCGATAGGAAAATCCATCTCGAACCATTTCCAGGGTGGCGTCATAGAACTTAGTGAATTTCATCGAAAGCCATGAAGCAAGTATGATGATTTTCACTTTGGTAGACAAACCCAAACTTTTTTTTATAAACGATTTTGTATTGAGGTTCTTGATTGATTCCGATGAAGTGTAGAATTTAGGTAAGATTCGACCCCGAGGTGGAGAAATTCAACACGCTCTTTGATTTGAAGCGTATGAAAACATGGAGTGCAGTAATGTACTTGATCTAAATTTTGGTTGAGGTTCTGGTTGGGGCTCAGGTATGTCGTGATCCTCACCACTAGTGTATGTAAAGTGATCAACGGTTTTCTCCATTGGTGGTGTGGTTTCTGAATCCCTTGGTTGACCAGATGGTGGTGGCTGTGTAGCTTGTTGTGTAGTAGTGATAACCTGCTTAACCATTTTTCGAATCATTGGATGGAGTTGCCTTCTTAACAGATTTTGTTGTTGACATAGGTGTTTCTTATGTTGATGGAGGTGATGATTAAGATGATGATTTGGGTTTGGTGGAAGTGTCAAGAGGTTTTTCAGAAGACTGTTTGGTTTGTGTATTGGATTATCAACTATGTAGTTGTCTGATTCCTTCTTAAACTTTTCCTTCTCAGCTTTAGCAGCTTCTTTTGCCTCTTTTCGAATCATTTCCTCTTCAGCCGCCAAATTATCATCATCAGGGACTCTTTCATCCTTATCATGATCGTAATCTCCTTCATCATATATTTCCACATCTTCACCATGATTTTCTTCTTGCGGATGTTTTAGTTTTTGTTGTGGTTGCTTCATTTCAACAGTTGTGGTGACAGTGACACCCTGATCCTTACCGGGTTGATTAACCGGATCAGATGGGGTAAGAGATGTTTACAATGGATCTTCCATAAGTGGAGGACTACTACTGGACCCTCCTGCCCTACCGGGTTAATTAACTGGAAAGGTTGAAGCATGGTATTCCATCCTTTTCTGCTTTAATGTCTTATGAAATTTTATTTCCTCCTCCATTGAATCATACTCATCATCAGGATGACTTTGTGAGGATGAATTTGAATAGAGGTTGCAGAAGGATGTCCACAGCAATTCTGCAAGATGATTATGAGCATATGAAGTTGTTGAAGATGACACAGATATTGTTCTTGCCAATTGTTTTGTCGTATCCAGCTGGGAATGTGTTTGCCATCAAGAGCTCTGTTGGGCATTGATGATTGCTTGATTTGCAGCCATTTTGTCATCTGAAAGACATTAGACAAAAAGACAGACATATGGAAACACAATGTGTTTGTTTTAGTCTGATTTATTATCTAATTCCTTGTTTGATGGTAACATGTTTATGTTAGTTACAAGTCCTAAGTCACATTATTCCAATTGATTGAAGTTGATGTGATAAGTTACGTGAACATGTTAATTTTAAAATTTCAAAGAACAATTTTTCACTTAACACACAACATATTAACTTTTGTAAGCTTATACGAAGCATCAGGTATTTGTGACTTATGCGTAACATTTAACAAGTAACATATGCGTAATAGGCCAAAATGTAGTGAACAGTGGGTTATGAGTGATTTGCTCCCAGACGGTCAAGTTTTGTCACACAAGCTGACCACTTGTGAATGGTCAACCGTAACAAACTTCAAACAGTCTGGAACAAAATGCAATGAAGTCCAGGAGAGTATAGTGTTTCCCCAGGTCGTTATGTCCCAACGAGCTGTGCGAGAATAGTCAAACGAATAGTGATCGAGAGAATTTGAACGGGAAAAGGATTGATTGATTATACCTAAAGAAAAAGTTTATAAATTACAGGGGTTTTAATGCAAATTAAATAAAATTAAAAAGATAAATTATATTAAATAAACGCTATCACTATTTTTAAAATCTGATGTTTTTTATTTTTCTTTTATAAAATTAAATTAAAAACTACGTGACGTACAAAAGAAAATATGAAAATGAAACAGTATTAAGCCTAAAAATATAAAAATGACATTTTTACAAACCTAATGATAAGAGAAAATTTTTAGAAAAAGAAAATTATTTTTATTACTATTTATTTAATTATTATTAATTAAAAACTATTTTTACTTATTTAATAATACCCTAAAATACAAGAAAATATGGAATAAAGCTAGAAAAATGAAATTATGACTTAGAAAAATCTAAAATAACTAAAGAGAATTTTCAAAACTAATTTTGTATTTTTCTGATTATTTTTCTATTTTCTATGAATTAAAAACTATTTAAAACTACTTAAATTGCTAAAAATTACAAATTAAACTATGAAAAATCTGGAAAAATTATTTTTTTGCTTTTTATATTTATCTTAACCTAGGAAAAATGAAAACTTATTTTTTTGAAGCTTTTCTGATTTAATTGTATTAAAAGCTAATTAAAATTGCCTAAAAACTGTTTTAAATGAAGAAAAATAGTAAACAGTGCTAGAAAAATATGAAAAATTCAAGAAAAGTCTAAAATAATATTCTGATTCTATGAAAAATATAAAAACAGTAGCTTAAGTGTAAGAATATGGAACTGCAGTGCAAACTGCTTATAAATAAGCACTTGGATTAAGCAAATGGCTACAAATGAGCACCAACTGAACACAGAAGCTATAATATGTTAAGACTATTCAAAAGCAACTAGATACAACTATCCTTAACCTCTGAAATGCAAATTTAAACAGATTTGATGACTTGACTTAAAATCCAAAAACAGGTTTTCTAGCTAATTTGTAGCTTAAGCACAAGCTTATGTAATAAGCTAATGTGAAAAACAAAACTGAAGACCTCAAGTCCACCAGCTTAACTACCTCTGAACCAAGTCTCAGACCCTAGGGACCTAAGACCAGACCTATGCAAGGCCTGCAAGGTGCCTGTCTCACACTCAGTATTAGCTGAGTGTGCACATGGCACTTTGCAGCTTATTGAGTGGCTTATTTGGAGCTTTTAAGAACTTATAAAAAATTTCCAAAAATCATTTTCCAATTCTTGACCAGTTGAAGTTTTAAAACCTAAAGTTTCACTTGAATTGACCCAGAATTGAATCCATGAAAAATCACCCAAGGTTTGGTGAAAACTGAATTTTCAACTTTGACTTTCTAAGCAGTTTTTGATAATTTGACTTAAATGAGATTTGAGCTTAATTTATGAGCTGAGATTGATGTTTTAAGGTGAAATGAAACTAATGCAAGCTATCTCTATGAATTATAAACGCAAAACAAGTTTTTGATCTTACAAATTTCCAACAGACATGAAATTAGAACATATGTGTAGTGATTTTGACTTTGGCTGAGTTTTGGTGACAAGTGATGACTTAAATGATTGTGTTTAACCTATATTAGACTGAAGCAACAGATTTCAACCAATAACTAACACCCTAACTCAGATTAATTAACAGAACCAAACACAACTTATACTAACTGTTTTGATCTTTTAACTAGACTACCTACTGAATTAGCTTAAACTAAAACTGAAACTGAATCAATGTAATCTATCAACAGCTTAATGGACATATAACAGCTAATCCTAACCATAGATTCAAACACAAGCAGATTATGCAAACTGAATTAGAAAGGGAAAGAAGATAAAACTCACAAGTGTCCCAGCTTATTTTGCAGCTTAAACCTGAACCAACTTACACTATTCTAATCCAATCCAACCCCAAATCAGCTCTGCATCAACCCCATTCCATTTCCATACATGCTTAACCAAAATCTCTTCTCAGGTTGACTTTCGTTGACCACTTACCAATTTTGATTGAAACTATGTTTCAAGCTTACCAAAAGCTATAATAAGCTTAAGTAAGCTTATTTGAATTTAGCAATAAGCTATTAGAAGCTTGAATGTAAGAGCTTGAAACTGGAATTTTGCAACAGTGAGCATGAAAACATGAAACTTAAGTGAAACCTTGAATTAATACTTGAAAACAAATTATATTGATAAAACAACTTGAGTTCAATACAAGAAAGCTTTAAGTTACAAATTTAGAGACTAGCTAAGACAATTTTAATAAAAACGACATACATAGAAATTAAAAACTAAGTACTGCCTTTTCTTCTTGCTTCTCTTCTCTCATTTATACACCAAATGTCTTCTCTCTCTCCTCTAATCAATTCCCACCTTTTTCTTGGCCATTGGATCACTTGGGTCATTTTTGGCCGTTTGATGCATTTTGGCGGGAAAGTGGATATGAAGCAGTGGGGGTCTGATTTTGCAACTGGGGGTGGTGGAGTGTAGGTGTGATGATGAGGGGGGGGGTTGGAAGAGATAAGGTGAGAGGTGATGGGAGATGGGTGAGAGTTGCAGTCAAGTGGGGAAGAAACACAGTGGCGGTATAAGGATTGGGTTTGACCGGGGTTTGACCAAGGTTTAATATTAAGGCAGGGGGGTCAAAATGAAGGGGTCAAGGTTTTGGCAGGGGTCCAAATGGTTATGAAAGAGGTCAAGGCTTGTTTTAAATGACAAGGAACAAACTGCAATTATTCCAAACTTGAGGGACCATTGTTGCTGATGACGTACCCTCCGATCAGGTCGAAGGACCCCCCTTCGGCCTCAGTCGAAATTGCATTACGAAGACCCAAGTCTTTCTTTATAAGTCATTGGTGGCGTAAAACCATTCATCATTGATATGGTTACCAGTTGGGAATTCGCCAGCCGAAGGCCTATGCCCTTCGGTGTCTTCTCTTGAAGATGCCAAGACAAACAAGAACCTTGACTTGGTCTTCCCCCACGTTCCCACTATGTCCTTAGCTTCCCCGCCAAGTCCGAGATAGTGGGGATGAAGCCCTAGCGGTTACCATAAATCAGGGGACGCCCCCCATGATCTCCTAAACGTGTGCTAACACTCTCCAAGCTATTTTCATCACCTATAAATAGATTGGACGAGTCATTTCAATGGTAGGTTCACTCAACACAGTCTTTCACATACATCATATTATCCATAACTCATATCACATACTTATTCACACGCCGGAGGTGGTTCGCAGGGCCCAACCCCTGCGCAATCACTTAACGAAGTGTCTACTATTTCTTATTGCAGATTGACTACAAGTTTGGCGCAAGCACATCACCCCTTATACCCTTCGATCACCATCGAAGGCCTGGTCGTACGAATTATTGTACAATCAGTGGTGCCATCCGTGGGACCCGCTACTATTGGTCTCGTCATTCCAAACTTACACCCAATCAATCGCTCTCACTAGTTTTACGGCATGGCTCAAGGAAGAGAAGATACACCCCCTCCGGGTTTCTCGACCTTGACACCAATCCCAGTCAATGATCCTGGCAACCTTCCCAATATAACCGCATCCACTTTTACCACACGATCTCACCCTGAAATAACTCCCAACAATCATGCTTCAACCTCGGCTAACCCTGAACCGGTGATCAGTCCGGCGTTTGTCGAAGCTAACATCGAAGCATTAGAATCTTTACTAAGAGCTCGAAGGAGGCAAGACCGGAATGTGGAAATGCGTAGGGAGTTAGAATACTCAAGCGATGAGTACGACGAAGAGTTAGAAATGGAGGCTAGGCCCTTGGCTCTGGGGGTTACTCGCTCGGTGTTAAGGGTAGGGTCTCCGAGCAGTCGAAGGCCTAGTGGAAGGTCGGTTGGTTTCGAAGACGCTCCGGAGCGGGCTTCGACAAGAAGGGAAGGAACGATAGAAGGCTCCAATGGAAGGAGTCACCGAAGGGAAGCTACGGAGGTTAATTTGCCACCACTCTTGGCGGCTCATCTGGGAAGAACGGAAACGGGGGTTCCACTGCAGCCTTCTCACGCATCTGGCGTAGGAGGCGATCCATCTCAATTAAATAGGGGAGGAAATCTTCCTCCTCATGGTATGTACCCTCCTTTTCAGGCTCAATCTTACCCTCAAGGGGTTTATCCCCCACCTAACGGCAGGCTAACAACCCCAATTTTACTCAACCATACGGAAGCATACCCTATGGACAACCTATGGTATACCCTTCGTATCCCGTGGGAAGTCACCCACCTTATATACCTACTGCTTATCCCCAATATGTCAATCAAAACACTGTTGGAATACCTCCTAATCATAACCCATACAATTCTGCCCCTACATACATGCCACCTTATAACTGCCTCTATTCGGAGCCCATGGGCTCCACAACACCCTTCGTAAGGTGGATAGAAGACTACCCTTTGCCTGATGGGTTGAAAATGCCCGCACATATTGGTACTTATGATGGAAAAGGGGATCCGGATAACTTTTTACACTTGTTCGAAGGGGCTATTAGAATGCAGAAGTGGGTAATGCCTGTTGCCTGTCACATGTTTACATACACCCTACGAGACTCTACTCGTATATGGTGGAACGGGCAAAAACCAGGTAGCATTGTGAATCTGGATGATCTCAAAGCCAAGTTCAGGTCACATTTCAGCCAGCAGAAAAAGTTCACAAGAACGCACCTAACAGTGCACAACATCAAGCAGAAGGAGAACGAGAGCACAAGGGCTTTCATTACTAGATACACTGATGACACCTTGCAGATAATGGGCTTGCACGAAGACCAGCGCATCTCAGGTTTCGTACATGGCCTACGGAACAGAAGCTTGGTTTAATTCCTTTCCACTGATCTTCCTGCAACCTATAAAGGATTAGTGGAAAAGGCTTACACATGGATCGAAGCAAAAGAAGTGTCCACCAATGAGGCTCCGGTCGAAAACAAGGAAAATCACAACAACGCCCCGAAGCATCCTTCGTGGGAAGGGTCAAGGAACAAACATAAGAGCAGGGACAGATTTACTCCATACCACAAAAACATCAACCATGGCCTCCTGGCTAATCTGTCCAAATCCCCAAGGGAAATACTCGCTACCGAAAAGGCTGCGAAGGCCTTTAATCCTCCTCCTCGCTTGGCAAACAAAGGGAGGCCCAGAGACACTTCCAAGTTTTGCTATTTCCATGATGATTACGATCACGACACCAATCACTGCCGAGAGCTCAAAAAACGGATAGAAGAGGCCGTGAAGTCTGGCCAATTGGGACATTTGGTGAAGGGCATAAAGAGAGGCAAAGAAAAAGCCTCCGACACACAGTTGGGGAAAGATACCACACCTGTCGAAGCACCCATCCTCATGGTTTATAAAAAAGACTCTAGTTCGAAGAGAAAGGAAGCAGAGGAAGCCTTGTGCGGAGTAGGAGATGTCACTTTCCCTTCAATCACAAGAAAAGTTCTTTCAAATGACCCCGTGGTCATCAAAGTCTTGATCTCCAACAGAGAAGTAAACAGAGCCTACCTTGACTGCGGTAGCTCCTGCGAAGTTATCTACGAACGGTGTTTCCTAAAGCTCAAACCTTCAATAAAGTCAAAGAGAGTAGATTCAAAGGTACCTTTAGTAGGGTTCTCAGGGGAACACTCATGGCCCTTGGGAGAAGTCCCTCTAGAGGTTACGATCGGAGAAGGGAGGCTAAAAAGAACATAAACTCTGGTTTTCACGATCGTAAGGTCGGAATCTCCCTACAACTTATTGATAGGGAGAACAGCAATGCAGAAGATGGGCATCGTTGTCTCAACCATACATGCCGCGGTCAAATTCCAAACACCTTTCGGCATTGGAACGGTTTTCTCCAGCTATAAGGTGAAGGAGCCTACAACAGAAAGCAAGAGGGTCGGATATTATTGGCCTTCGATGCACAGAGACGCTGTCGACATCATTCAGAAGTGCGAAGCTTGTCAAATTCACTCAAGAGTCCCAAGGCTACCAAAGCAAGATATGACTTCCGTAACATCCGCATCGCCCTTCAGCCAATGGGGGATAGATATCGTAGGCCCTCTACCAGTTGCTCCCGGAGGAGTAAAGTTCTTGGTCGTAGCCATTGATTACTTCACTAAATGGGTTGAAGCGAAGCCTCTAGCATCCATCACAGGAAGACACATGGAAAAATTCATGTGGGAACACATTATCTGTAGGTTCGGAGTACCTCACATCCTCATTTCAGATAATGGGAAGCAGTTTGCCGAAGGGGTATTCCCAGTATTTTGCAGAGGCCTGAATGTCCGACAATCATTCACTTCCGTTTACCATCCTCAGGGTAACGGTCAAGTAGAGGTTACCAACAGAGACATCATACAAGGAATAGAATGAAGGCTGGGATACTGTCATCACGGTTGGGTAGATGAACTACCTCAAGTGCTCTGGGCACATAGAACGCATACAAAGTTAAGTCATGGAGAAACGCCTTTCAGCTTGACATATGGCACGGAAGTTGTCATCCCTTCAGAAGTAAGTGTTGAAACAGAAAGGGTCATGAACTTTGAAGTAGCAGATAACGAAGAAAGACTCCGTAGTAACTTGGACCTACTTGAAGAACGGAGAGAAATAGCCTCCATTAGAGAGGCTATCCACAAGCAAAAGATTGAAAGGTACTATAATAAGCGAGTTAGGCCTTCGACCTTCAAACCAAGGGAATATGTCCTCCGACTCAATAGCGCAAGCAAAGCTGAGTACCAGGGTAAACTGGGACCTACATGGGAAGGACCCTACGTTATTAAGGAAGCGTATGGCAACGGAGCCTACAAGCTGGAAACCTTGGCAGGAGACGTTATTGATAGAACCTAGAATGGCACTACTCTTCGTAAGTTCTACGTATGAAACTTACAATGTCTAAGAACACATTTTATTTGCTTTCAATCAATGTATTTGCATTCTTCTCACTTGGGGAAAGAAGCATTAATGGTAGGCGTCTAGTATTCATTTCTTAAAATGATGTAATCCTCCCTACCCACTTAATCATAATAACACATTTCCCTCAAATATCTTGTTTCGTTCAATACAACAAAGATTTGCCCACCAAGTCGCTTTATAAGTTTGAATGTCGAAGGGATGTATAAAGACTAAACAACATGTCTTGCTCATATGCATAACATCCATCTCAACTTCACATTAACTTTCCTATATGGCCTTAAGGTATTTCAAACCTTTCGCTGCCCAAAGGATCAAGATGGAGTGGGTCGCGACCCTCTGTCAGCAGTCAAATTATACGATTGCTAATATTCTTGGTGAAGTAACTACACACAATGAGGCTATGCATCTACCATACGCCTTAGGTTGTAAAAAATATTTTTACGCAAGTAAAAGTAAAAAGAGAAGAATCACGCATAGCAAAATTTGAGCCCTAGTGGCTTCATTGTAGATTTATGACTAGTTTTACTAGTCTAAAATAGGCCATAGCCTTAAAGCATCCAACGTTATAAACTATTGTCTTAGGCCGTAGCCTACTATCAACATGCAATAAGTAAATTGTTTCATCAGGCACGAAGCCTGGAACGGAGCACAGACAATTGTTTTAAACAGGGTACATACCACCCTGGGGATCAAATTACAACCACATGGTTGCCTTCTTTAAACCTTGGAATGAGTGGGGTCAGCTGAGCCTGGAGATGGAACCTGGGGTGACGGAGTCCTCTTGGAGGGAGAAGGAGGCTGAACTTTCCTTGGCTTCTTGGCTAGCAGATCCTCAATCGAGGCTGATGGGTCCTTCGTCACATCTGCAAGGAAAGGGAACTCTAAAGCAGTTAAATGATTACCTGCATCATCATATTCTTTTTCATGAGTTGCCCGGTAATACGGAATTTTCTCCAGCACTACTGGTTCCCCAGTCTTCGCCACCTCCTCCAAAGTGGTACACTTGCCATGGAAAACGGCAGCATTCACCACATTCCCAATAGCAATCCCCACATCATCGCTATGGTAAAGTTCCATAGCAATGTAGGGGATCACTTTGGTTACCAGGTCCGCCCTGTCCTTATTCAGCATCTTCAGAAGGAGGTTTAAGCCATCTACCTTTTCTCGGAGCTTGATCTCTTGGGCCAGCAACTTTGACCTCTCCTGTTCGAGACCTCCACATTTGGATGAAAGAACAGATATCTGTTCTTTGTAACCAACAACCATAGAGTTTTCGACAGTTAACCTGTTGCACTCAGCCTCACTCGTTGCCAATTGACCTTTGAGCTTTTCATTCTCAGCTCTAAGATCTTGAACCAAGGGATTCTTATCAAAATCCTCCAATGCCTCCTCACACTTCTTCTCCAAGTCTGCATACTTTTGATCTCTAACCTTCTCCCCCTTCAGCATAACATCCATTTCTTCTCGAGCTTTGGTGACTGATGAGTGCTTATTCACTCATCATTTTTACCCATCTAAGCCCACAAAAACGTCTAAAAACACGAAAATATAACCAATTATGCTGCAGATATCCTTGGAATGTGTTTTTATGTATTTCAGGTACAAAGGATCGAAAACAGGGCAAAAACGGACTAAAATGAGCTTGGATTGGAAAACGTGCTTTGAAGACGGAACCGGAAGATGAATTTCTACATTTTCAGAGCCCGGGATACATATTTGGGAGTGAGCTTGGGGAATCAGACGAAAAACCTATCCCTAAATCCAAATTACCAATTTACCTTCTACCCGAAACCAAAATTACCATTTTACCTTTTTTCGCAAAAATCCTAAAATATCATTTCTTTCTAAATCCTCATTTTTATTTTACAACAATTATTTTTTTAAAACCAATTTCATTAAAATTATTTTCTTTCTAGAAAAAAAAAAATATATATATATATATATATATATATATATATATATATATATATATATATATATATATATATATATATATATATATATACAAAGTTTTAAAAATACAAAAGTATTTTACTTAAACATTTTTTACCTAAACCTTTTATTAAAAACCACTAAACCCATTTACCCATCCTTAACCCATTTGACCCTTTCTTCTTATTTCCCAAACCAGAAACCCAAAACTGATAAACTTACACCCCTGCTCCCATTTTGGCGCCCAAACCTTCCCAGCTCACCCACCTTGTCTTCTTCTCCCTATCACTATCTCAAGTCTACTGGTCCCCAGCTCAACTCTCCCCCACACCCACATGGGTATGTTTGCCATGTTGGCAATCCAAGTCACCCTCATTGGACATCAAGAATCCACGGCCAAGATGTGTTTGAGTGGTGCCCAAGATTAGATGGAGGGCTGAGATGATAGCAAAAGAAACACAAGTGCATTATACAAGCCCACTGTCTCAGCAAACTAACAAAAGCACAAGCTCAAGACCCAAGTAGCTGTAGTATAAATAGAGCTTCTTGTAGCCTTCAAAGGCATTAGGAATTTGAGTAGTTTAAAATTTAGTTTTCTTTTATTGTAATTTACTTTTTTTTTAATTAATGAAAAAGTTTTTTTTCTCTTGCAAATTTCTCTTCACTACTTATTTGGCTAATAAGCACTTGAGTGCTTATTAGCTTATTAGCTTATTACTCATTATATTTCAGTTCTTAAGTTTCATTTTAAAGCTGCACTTTAGTTTTTACAACAGAAAAGCCAAAGTTAGTTTTTACATAATCAGTTTCTTGAATTTCAACCCATTCAAGGGTGTTTGGTTTAAGCTCACTTGGGTCAAAAAAAAACTCAGTTTTACCCACTTTGACTCTCAAAGTCAAAGTGGTTTGAGGTCTAGGTAAGTTTTTTAAAAAATTGGGTTTAGCTAGAATACAAAGATTGCATGTTTGGTTTATAAAAAAATCCATTCTGTTTCTGTCTTCTGTCACCAAAACAGCAGCCATAGCTGCTGTTTGCACCCCTTTTTCACGGCTTATTTCTTATCAAAATTCGTCCCAAACAGCTTCTATTGCATCTCCTCATGCCACTATCAACATAACATTAGTTATTTTGCCCTTAGTTTAGCTCTAGCTTAGTTAAATTTGCTCTCAAATTCTGTCCCAAACCATATCAGTAGCTGTTTTGCAGCCACTGCATCCCTCAGTAGCTTTTTGGTCCCATTAGTTTTAGCTTATTAGTTGTCCCATTTAGCTTATTTAGGTTTACTTTAGTGCTTATTAGGTACTAAGGTCAGTTTAGTTTATACTTAGCTTATTTGGTTACCCATAGTGCTTATTTCTCCTTGTAAGCTCATTTCCCTTTTAGCTTAAGATTTCCATCTAACAACTGCTTATGCTTCCTAAACTGCTTATCACCCTCATCTTTTAGCTTATATCAACCTGCTTCTGCTTATTTCTGTATTGAAGTGCTTATTTACATGTTCCTTGTGCTTATTCATGGTTTTCATTTAGCTTAAAACTGTTAAAAGGGTGTTTGTTTTTGCTACTGTCAAAACTGTTGGATATAAGCAGTTCTAAAACTGCTTATTCCAAGGTTTGGCAAAAAATTGTTTTCACAAAAAAGTCTTAATTTGATCTTATTTATAAGTTGCAAAAAAAGAAAAATTGAAAAAAAATAGTTTACAAAAAAAGGTGCCAAGCACAGATTCGAACCTTGGACCTTTAGCTCACATACCCAACACACAACCTTTAACCAACTGCCCTAGGGACTTTGAATGTTAGAATCTTGCACTATTTAATATTTAAGTACCATTATCAGTTTTAGTATTAGTAGCTTAATTAGCTTTTTAGTAGCTTATTTCGTAAAGTAGTACCCAACTTTTTTATTTTTCTTAAAACCAGTAGGATTTAAAGTATTTTTACTGAAATTTTCGGATTTTTCCAAAATCATTTAGTATTTTTTATAATTAAATTAGATTAAATTAGTTTTTAAATCATAATAAATAATTTAAAAGTCGAAAAAAATACCCGGCTTTTTCCTAAAATTATTTTTAGTCGTTTAGAACGTAGGAAAATTAGTTTCACATCCGTAGGCCTTAAATTGCATCATTTTCACTTTTTGAGGCTCGGGATTAGCCCGGGTTTTCACGTTTTTGCATATTATCACTCTAGGACTTAGTGTAACTTAATTTTATTGTTCCGTATGCTTAGTAATAGTTAGATAATCATTTACTTTGTTCCCGTAGCCCTAATTACTCTCCCCTTAGTTAATTTGTAGAAAACGTAACCAAAAACAAAAACCCGTAACATCGAGGATTTTAATAACAAACCTCAAACGAAATTCTCAATTCACACCTCGTTGGGAAACGACCCGGATATCCTTATCCGGTATCACATATCTCACTCACGGGATTTGATTGATTAACCTTTTTCCTAAAAGGTTTTCGATTCGATTCTCGCGTTTATTTTGATATTGATATTATCATACTATTTCATCCACACACCACCCTTAACCACCTACTGAATCAGTGTCTGAACCGTTTTAAGTTTCTTACGGTTAGTCATTCACAAGTGGCTAGCTTGTGTGAGTAAACTTGACGTGTCTCTGACATTGAATCAGTGACAGCACGGAGCAATTCCCTTGTCCTAGCATTGAGTTGATTGTCAAGCATGCCCTGGCGAACATAGCTTTTATCATGAAGATCACAAAGCCTCTCTATAGACATGTTATTCGTCACCTCCTTCCACTTGGAGGGGATCACATGGCTCATAAGTTGGTGACAAGCTTGGGGAGAAGGAAGCTCCTTCGTATCAGGAAGTCCTATAACAAAAGTAAATTTCATTAATATATGATCTTGGGTATTTAATTTTATTTAACAGGTAAGAAGTTTACCATGGAAGTCATCACCGCTGGGCCCCTCGATGGCTGGAAATACCACAGCCTTACCCTGAGTACTCTTCTTCCGGGTAGTTCGAGAGGGAGGAGTAGGCAGAAGCAGCTTTCTCTTTGAATCAGATTTCATAGCCTTGGCACTAGCACCTTTCCTGCTTCGAACCCTCTCACCTATGCCGGAGGGTCCTACGATGGCCAACGGTTGATCGGAGACTGGTTCGTCTGAGTCAGCAATATTCTCCACTAGCTGATCTTCTACATCTATGGGTTCCTTTGGTGGAGGAGCAGAAGATACAGGCTCGGCAGGATGAGCTTCCACCTCGTCTTTGTTTATAGACACCGACGGGGAGCCCACGCCATAGCTTGTTTCTTGGGGATTCTTTGGAAGAAAACTAACCTCTTTGGCACCTCCAGCCACGACAAAGTTCGTGAATCACATCTCTGCAAAAAGAAGCAGATAAGATAAATATCAGCAAGATAAGTTTTTGTTTCTTATGTTAATTTAAAAAATACATACTTTCTCCATCACAAATTATCTCAGGTATCAACGGAGACCCTTCCCATCTCTCAGCAATGCCAGCCATGAACAGGATTGGCTCAGGAAAGGTCTGGCAGTCAGCTGGATAACGAGCCAAACGCAGATACAGTGGGTTTCTTCTCACAGTATAAGGTAATGGATCAGTGAACCTTTTCTCATCATATTGAAAGTCTGGGTTTAGCAATGCAGAGTATCCAGGAGGGATAATGGTGGTCTGAATATAAAAGAACTTGCCTTTCCAGTTCCTTATGTTCGTAAAAGGCCTATCTATCAATATGGGCACATCCCTTTCACCCCTCTTGGCCAAGGTTAACCAATCTCCTCCCGGATATAGATTTAAAAAACCCCTAAGCACAGTCAAGGATGGTTCAAACCCATAGGCTTTACACATCACAATGTATGTTGTCAGTTTGGCTAGGCCAAAAGGGTTGAAACTAGAAATGTGTACCTCATAATATCGGAGGAATTCTGAAATTAAGGGATGCAGTGGTATCCTAAGATTGGAAGTGGTGAAAGCATGGATATACAAGCCTACATAATTTTCAGGGGCATCGAATATCCCTTGATCTTTACTTGGTAGCATTACTTTGTGTTCTATTGGAATGGGATAATCAGTGAGGAACGCTTTAAGCTCCTCCCTGGTTAATGTGCAACCTTGTTGTTTTATCACAAATTTTTTGTTGGTTGACATGACACCTTCTACAAAACACAAAAATATTTGAAATACAGAAGATGAAGGAGCGTTTTACCTTGTTTGGTCGGAGGCTTGATCGAAAGGAATTTTAGTAGGTGAAAAACTTTGGGCGAGAGTTATTTTTTAGGGTTATTATTTTTGCAATTTATATACCCTACAAGATGAAGATCTCGGTCCTACACGTGTAATAACTTATCATCTTACCACCGGATTTCAAAACTATTTCAAATTTTGAAAAGACGTTCTCTTTTACCGAGGAAAAGGGGTGGTTAGGATAATTAGTTGCATTAATTACGGTCAATATTAGCAAGACTTTCTATCTTCGTTCGTTCTTGTGACGAAGGGGACGTTTCGTTTTTATTTCTGAGTCGTAAGCAATATTTCTCGTTCGTACATATCACTTTCGACTGGGGGGCTTGATGACGTACCCTCCGATCAGGTCGAAGGACCCCCCTTCGGCCTCAGTCGAAATTGCATTACGAAGACCCAAGTCTTACTTTATAAGTCATTGGTGGCGTAAAACCATTCATCATTGATATGGTTACCAGTTGGGAATTCGACAGCCGAAGGCCTATGCCCTTCGGTGTCTTCTCTTGAAGATGCCAAGACAAACAAGAACCTTGACTTGGTCCTCCCCCACGTTCCCACTATGTCCTTAGCTTCCCCGCCAAGTCCGAGATAGTGGGGATGAAGCCCTAGCGGTTACCATAAATCAGGGGACGCCCCCCATGATATCCTAAACGTGTGCTAACACTCTCCAAGCTATTTTCATCACCTATAAATAGATTGGACGAGTCATTTCAATGGTATGTTCACTCAACACAGTCTTCCACATACATCATATTATCCATAACTCATATCACATACTTATTCACACGCCGGAGGTGGTTCGCAGGGCCCAACCCCTGCGCAATCACTTAACGAAGTGTCTACTATTTCTTATTGCAGATTGACTACAAGTTTGGCGCAAGCACATCACCCCTTATACCCTTCGATCACCATCGAAGGCCTGGTCGTACGAATTATTGTACAATCAGTATTCATCGAACATTAACTCGAAGAAATTCTCCCATTCTTGTTCTTTAGGATTGTCAAACGAAGTTGATTGAGCTCTTTGAGGTACGAGTCCTGAACTGATGTGTCCAGAAGTCTGCTAGTTTAGTGCGGGTTCTAGAGCGTGTCTCTCAGAAGCCATATGTGAAAGTTCATCAAATTTCACATTCATCTTCTCCATGATCCTCCTAGTTCTTCTGATATACACCCTGAATGCCCTCGAGTTATCTGAATATCCAATGAAGATTCCAATATCACCTTTTGCTTTCAGTTTTCCAAGATCTTCTGTGTCAGTCGTAGGATAGCACAAAGCGCCAAACACGTGAAAGTATGAGATATCAGGTTTTCTGTTGTTCACAAGCTCATATGGGGTTTTATTGAATCTTGGATGGATGAGGGATCGGTTCTGAGTGAAACAAGCAGTGGCAACAACATCAGCCCAAAGAAATAACGGTGCACTAGAATAGATTAGCATTGTGCGAGCAGCTTCCACAAGAGTTCTATTTCTTCTTTCAACTACCCCATTCTGCTGTGGAGTTCTAACAACTGATGTTTGATGTGTAATTCCAACATCTTCAAAATAAGATCTTAACTCCTGATTTGTGAATTCAGTGCCGTTGTCTGTTCTTACAACCCTTACTGGAGTTTGAAGAAGTACTTGAATACGTTTCAAAAAGGTGATGATGATGCCTGGTGCTTCGTCTTTTGATCTTAGAAACCTAACCCATGTATATCTTGAATAATCATCGACGATAACAAGAATATACTTTTTTCCATTAATGCTTTCAACTCTCATTGGGCCACATAAGTCCATGTGCAACATATGCAACTTTGCTTCCGAACTAGGTACGGATTTGGGTTTATATGATGCTCTTTTGCTTTTTCCTTGTTCGCATGATGGACATAAGTGATCCTTGGTGTATTTGAACTTTGGAAGTCCGTTGACGATGTTGTCTTTGGCAAGATTGTTTATGGTGTCGAAATTGAGATGAGATAACCTTCTATGCCACAACCAGGACTGTGTTCCAGATGCTCGTGTCATAAGACATATTGGTGATGAAGAGGCCATTTGATTGATGTCGATAGCATACAAGTTTGTATCACGATTCCCGGTTAAGAGATCAGTGCCATCCAAGTTTCTAACGAAGCAAGCATTTCTCCTAAAAGCAACCTCTAAATCTGCATCACAGAACTGCCCGACTGAAAACAAATTATGTCCCAACCCTTCGACATAGTAAACCCGAGTGATCAAATAATTTCCAAAAGGTAGATCTCCATAACCCATGATAGCTGCTACATGATCATTTCCAAAACGTACGGTTCCCAAGAATTTCCAGACGAAATTGATTAGCAGCTTCAGATTCCCGGTCATGTGCTTGGAGCAACCCGAGTCGACGATCCAAAGACATATTTCGATAACCTGCCAATCACAGAAGAAGAAGATTTTGGAAACCGTTTTGATTTTGGTTCCTTTGGGTTAGAGGTAAAATCCTGATCACACTCATAGAAGTCATCTATTCGTAAGACAGGTGCATCACTCATTCTTCCATTCTCGAGTGTGAAAGTTCTACCCGTGGGTTTCCAAATGTCATCCCTAAAGTAAACATTATGCTCCCTATCAGTAGTGTAAAGCCTAAGTCTCGCGACTAGTCTTCCTATTCTTTTAGCATAAGTTCTTTTGGGAACATTCTTCTTAACAGGCCTAACAATCTCATTCTTAGAAACACAATCATCATGAACATTAGTTACAGATTTCTTGCCAGTTAAACAAACAGATTCAACACATTCATTAGACTTAGCAGATTTCATAGGTTCATTACATTCAGATGAAATTTCTTTCTTATTACAAAGCGGTAAATTCCTAGGGTGTTCTTCTACTTTCTTCTCTTTATTCAAGCGACTACTCTTAGAGGCAAGCGAGACTCTATTGTTCCTTGTATTGCTCTTAGGCTTTAGTCTGCTGCTCCTAGAGGTGCTTCCTAGTCCTGTAGAAGGTAAGGCACACTCATTAGGATTCACATGTTTATCTAGAGAAGTGGTTTCAGCTTTCCTAGTCTCTTTAGAGTGCTTTTCTAAACTTATGTCGTTTGATCCATATGTTTTAGATGTGGAGGCAGACGCATTAGTGGTACTCATCTTAAAAAGTCCAGGTGCTAAAACTTTTGGTTTCTCGATAACCGCTTTTCCCTTATCAACGTTTTGTTTAGGTAGGGCAGGTGGAGTGACTGGTTTTGATGAAACATTTTTCTCATTGACTGTTGGAGGAGGCATAGAAACAGACATTTTTGGTTTGGAAACCGGTTTGGGAACATTTGCTTTCTCCGCAGTCAATGGTTTTTTAATCACAGTTTCCACTACCTTTCCTTTTTGACTTTCCAGTTGAGCCCTCAAAAGATCATTTTTTGCTTTCATGTCATTGTAGGCACGCTCATACGACAGTTTGTCATACTTGCATTCCTCAGTTTTTCGATCAAGTTGTTTAAAATATGAGATATTTTCTTTTTCAAGTTTTTCAAGAGCTTTTTCATATTTTGAAACAATTTCGGAGGTCTCAGACTGGAGTCTTTCATGATCTTCAACAAAATATGTTTGCAAAATGATGGACATAATATCAGTAGTCAGAACATCTTCGAAGAGAGAATCATTTAATGTTTCCAAGAGTTTGATTTGTTCAACACTTTCGTTAACTTGCTTTACCAGGGATTTATGGTCCTTGACAAAGTCAGCTGTTTCTTTCATGAATGCTTGTTCAAAATGAATTACCCTTGAGTTGATGTTATTCAGCTGAGGGGCAATTTGAGTTTCAAAAAACTTTTTCTGTTCATTATCAAAACTATTAAACCAGATATTTGTTGTAATGTTGGTTTTAGTTTTAACAGTCTCTTGAAGATCCACAATTCTAGTTTTCACATTTTCTAAACTACTTCTCGCATCACTTGTGTTAAAAGGATTGTTTGAAGACATTTGTTCAATGTTCGAAAGAGATTTTGAGACTTCTACTGGTTTTGAAACAGATTTTGAAACTGGTGTTGACTGTTTGTATGAAACACTTTGTGTGGTGGAAAACTTTGATTGTCCTTTTTGAGAAACAAAAGGAAGAACATTAATTTGGTTCCATTTGTTATAATCAATTGGTTTGATTTCCGGATGTTTTTGTTTCATTTTAGATCTACTCTCCTCAGATAGTTCTAACGTTTCAAGAGAATCATGCACAATTATAGGTTCATGCAATGGTTTTCCATTGTTCAACACATTCCGTTCTTTCTGAGCTTTCTTGAGAAAACAAGGAGGTGAGTTACCAAGAGCCATTTTTTGCGAAGTATGAAAAATCGGATTTACTTGATTAGAAATCATCTTGATTGTCTTAGCGGAATGACCCGTTGTAAGAAGTAAATTGTCCAATTTTTTGATCGTTTCAGTTTTATCCAGTATCTCATCAAGAAGAGAATCTCCTCGTTTTGCAAAATCAGTTATCAACTTCTTCTTCTCTTTTTCAAGATCAGAATATGTTGCTTTTTGTTTTGAAAGTTGGTCATTTAGTTCAGAAATTTCCTTGTTTAAAGATTTGATTTTCAAATTCAGATTCACATCAAGTGTGTCATACTTGAGTTGCAAATCTTTTTCTCTTAAAACAGAATCTCGATAACCAATTTCTAATTCTGACATTCTGTTTGTATGAAATTCATAGGCTCTGGCGTTCTCTTTGTAACTCTCAAGCTCAGCGGTCAATGTAGCATTCGCGGCCTTAACATCGCGATTGACCGTTCTAACTTTCTCAACTTCAATGCCACATTGATTGATTAATGATTCAACATAAGCACGTGTTTCCTCATCAGTCTCAGTATTTTGTGCCACACAGCCTCCACTAGGATCCACATATGGAGTTTCGGAGTTCGTATTGCTACAACTCGGATTGTCCAGGTATGTATCATAAGTGGGTGCTGGCGTCATAGAATTCTGTTCGTCATGAGTAAACACATCAAATATGACATTGTTATAACATGGATCAATGATTGGTAACTCAGATACTGCATTGGCGTCATAGACAGGAGGTGAGTCTGACTCCGTGTCATACTTAGCTTCCTGAAGATTTGCCATGAAGATGCAATTTGCATTGAGTTCCTCGAGGTCTTTCAATTCATCCACAATAGCGAAAAAGTCATTTTCCTCAGCACTCAACTGTAACCCAGCTTCTTGCTTATCTGCTAACAAGGCAGCTTTTCGAAGAAAATCACCATTCTTCTTGTGCGGTTTAGTGGGACAGTTTCTTGCCATGTGACCTATTCCTCGACAGTTATAACACTTAACCTGATTACCCTGATTCACATTTCCATAATTCCCAACGACTGGAGCTGCAACATACCCATTCTGATAACCGCTGCTCTATTCCCAACATTCTGTCCAATCTGATTTCCAAAATTCTGACCCAACTGATTACCCTGATACGGAACCGCCTGATTACCCATACGAAATCCAGTAGCATATCCCTGCTGATTCCCAATAACTCCAACCATTTGTCCTTGATTACGCATATTCACACCCGGCTGTGCAATTTGCCTGTTGCGAGTGTTTGATGATATCCTTTGGTTGTTGTTAGTAGGTGTGGAATAGCGACCTTTGATTACTTTACCCAAGAGAGAAAGTATTTGGGACATAGGGTCTTCTTGATCAGATTCGAGATCAGTGATTCCTTGTTCCTGGTATTGTGGATACTGTTGTTGAATGACTTGTTGTTCCGGTTGATAGAATTGTTGTTGTGGTTGTTGAATGTATTGCTGCAAGTTGTTGTTGGAAGATGATGAAGCTTGTTGTTGTGTATTCACTGAAGGTTGAGTCTTTGCAATAAGTGCCAATGGATCATGATTCTTTGCCAATCTTTCTTTCCTGACTTCATTCGCTTCAGTTTGGTTTTGTTTCAGAAAATCATTCAGTTGATCAAAGTTCACCTGATGAAGGTCTTTTGTTTGGTTGACAATAGTGACATATCGTCCCCATTCTTCTGGAAGATTGTTCAGGAACTTGATGTTTTGAACGATAGTTCTGGGTGCTAGCTTGTTTCTGATTAGCTCATTCATCAAAGTGCAAAACCTTCCATAGTAGGATTCAATGGATTCTCCTGGAGTTGAAGTAAACTTTTCCCATTCAGTTAGCAACTTGTTCTCCATGTCTTGTTGACCAATTTCTGTTCCATGACAAAGCCTTCTAACACGTTCCCACATATCGAAAGCAGTTTCACAACTGTCTACCGCAGCAAAGATGTCTATTGGTAAACCCAGTTGGACAATATGAATTGCCATGTCATCTGCTTCGACTTGTTTCTGATCCTCTGCAGTGTATTCAGATTCGTATTGAAGACGAGAAGATGGTGGGACGGGAGGTGTTGCATCTGCATTTCCAGGTACATGCACTTGTCGAGGCTGGAAGGGTCCATCCTGAATGGATTTAATCATGAGTTTCCCATTAGGTTTGGTTTTGATGTAGCGGAGCATTCGACTTGTCCATTGAAGATAACCACCTTTTGCCAACATAGGAGGTCGGTTTTCGGCACCGGCTGCATGAATGTCTTGTTGAGTTGCCATTGATGAAGGTATGATCTGATAAAGTTGATGTAGGATCGATTCAACGATAAAGGAGTTGTGGTTGATGAAGATTAAGCTCGGTTGAGGTGATTCTGAAAGTCGTACTCGTAACCTTGGTTCTCAAAAAATTTTCGCCCAAAATTTGAAATTCACTATAAAAATCAATTCTAAGGTCGTATGAAAAATTTGAGTTATGACAATTTTGACGCCAAATTTGACTCAAAAATTTTGAATTTAGGCCCAAAAATTTGAATTTTTGACCAAAATTTTCACAGTTAAACCAAAATTTGAATCTCGCGTAAAAATTGAACGTTTAGTCTCCTCAATTTTTTTTTTTTTTTTTTTTTTTTTGTTAAACCTTTATGCGTAGAAAGAGCTTAGGCGTAGAAACAGGAAGTTACGAGTAGACGAGGCTTAGGCGTAGGATCTTATGCGTAGAATCTTATGCGTAGGATGCTTAAGCGTAGGAATCCTTAGGCGTAGGAAATTCTTATGCGTAGAACCCAACTTACGCGTAGCAAGAGTGCTTACGCGTAGGAATAGCTTACGCGTAGGAATGGCTTACGCGTAGGAATGGCTTACGCGTAGAATCCAAAAATCCTTTACACTATCACAGTGTAAAAGATATCCAAAAGTCGAAGTGTTCCACAAACTTATCCAAGTGAGGGAAGCACTGAGTAACCGTTATAGCTCGAAGATTCTTCACCAAAAAGTTATGAGTAGAAAACTAGGGTTTTGACTTTTTTACTTCTACTCGTAAGAAATTTCCAACGATTCAAATGATTTCGCTTGCACATATATCCTTAAAAACACTCGAATAACCCAAAAATGTTGACCTTTTTCACCCAAAGTGCTTAGAAAAGTTACGAGTAGAAATGACCAATGAACCAAAAACGAGTTTAAAACTTAACCAAAACGCGTAAAGCTTTGAACTTTTTGCAAAAAACTAAAACTTTAGCACCAAATAAACCTTAAACCACAAGAATCTTGAATTTTTAAGTGCAAAAATTAAAGTTTTAAGCGTCACAACTTTTATAACGAAGCTACGCGTAAGTACCAACCTTCAAAACAAACACAAACACTCCTAAACCATTGTTAGGCGATTGATACCAATTGTAGCACCTTACAAATATAAACCTTATCACTTTACCAAGCAAACCCAACAGTTACGCGTAGAACACGAACAAACCAAACACAAACATATGCGTAAAAGAAAGAAAAGATAAAGATGAATGGTGACTTGATGTTTATACAAAACCGTGTATGTGAGAGGATAAAGATAAACACAATAAGTTGTATATTCCTTTAGAGAGAAAATACACACACACACACACACACTTTCAAGCACACCCCTCAAATGACCATTTGAGGGGTATTTATAGTACAAGTAACTTAAAACCCTAAAAGGCTTTGCTTGGGCTTTTCGTGGGTTGGACATGGATTGGGCTTTGGATACTTAAGCTTCAAACGGCTAGCATAATCATAACGCCTAGCCATTTAGCTTACTCCAATCCACGAGCCCGTTGACTATTCTATCACGATATCTAACACACGTTACAAAGTTCCTAATCGTGAATGACCATCACTTCTAATAAACTATTAAGGCTAACAATACTTTCTCTACATCCATACGATTTCACATAATATCGAATCTAAATTTTTTGAAACCAACTTAAAATCGGCAAAACTATTCAACCCCCCCTTCTAGTTTTCCACAATTGGAATCAAGAGCTAAGTTTATAAAAGTTTTAAAGTAAACCGTATTTTAAAAACTTTTCGATCACTATGGGTTCTGAAAATTACAAGGAAGGGCAATCTATGCAACGACCACCACTACTTGAAACTAATGGTTTTATATATTGGAAAAATAGATTCGAAACGTATGTGAAGTCTAAAGATATTGATCTTTGGTACATTATTGTTGAAGGCGATTTTGAGGCTACCTCAAAAGATGATAAAGGAAATTTAGTTAACATACCTCATGATAAACTAAACGATGAAATGAAGAAAAATCTTTCTAAAAATAGTGAAGCTAAAATGTTTTTGTATAATGCTTTACCCAAAAAGGAATTCGAAAGAGTTTCTATGCTTAAAACCTCTAAAGAAATTTTGAATTCTTTAGTTGTAACTCATCAAGGTAATCAACAAGTTCAAAATAATAAAATTGATTTATTTGTTCAACAATATGAACAATTTTGAATATCGGATGAGGAAACTATAGATCATTCATTTGCTAATTTTAATACTATTATTACATCTTTACAAGCACTTGATGAATCTTTTTCTATCCGTAACCATGTTAGGAGATATCTAAGGGCACTTCCATCCAAGTGGAGATCCAAGGTGGCGGCGATCGAAGAGTCAAAAGATTTGACAATCCTCACCCTTGATGAACTCGTAGGCAATTTAAAAGTCTACGAGCTTGTCCTTGCTAAAGATTCCGAAGCCTCAAAGGTGAAAGAGAAACACAAATCTCTTGCCCTTAAAGCCAAAAAGGCTTCAAGTGATGAAGAGAACTCCTCTTCGGATAGTGACGACGAGGAGTATGCTATGGCGGTAAGGGACTTTAAAAAGTTCTTGAGAAGGAAGGGAAGATACGTCAAACAACCGTATGATGACAAGAAAGAATTCCGGAAAAGCAAAGAGGACGAGAAGCCAAGGGATGATCGTGCTTGCTTTAAATGTGGGGACCCAAACTACTTTATTAGTAAGTGTCCCAAACAGGATGATCAAAAGGCGTTCGTGAGCGGCACGTGGGGAATGAGCGACGAGGAGGACGAAGAAATTTGTCTCATGGCAAATGACGAGGTATGTCACGAATACTATAGTAGCTATCACTAGATGATGACTCATTGCATAATGAATATGAAAAACTTTGCAATATTAGCTTAAAACTAATTAACAAAAACAAGCTTTTAAAAAGTCAAAACCAACGTTTAGATAAAGAAGTCATAGAATTAAAAGCAAAATTGAAACGTCTAGAAAAGGGTAAAATAGCAAGTGGTGAATGTGAACTTTGCGTTCAACTTCAAACACTAGTTGATCAACTAGATTCTAAAATTGCTAGAATGAGTACGAATACTTTAGATATGATATTAGATAGTGTTAAAACCAGAAACAACCAAAAAGGTTTAGGTATTCAACAACTTGATCCATCAACTAGTGAAAACAAAGAAACACAATTTGTTAAGGAACTAGAAAAACAAGCCACTGTTGTGGCGGATCCCACGGATCCCATAAAAAGGGAACCGACTAGTGTTCAGCCAGGGATCCGTGGGTCTGCTGTAGCTAACAGTGGTAATAACATAGCTTCTTCATCTAGAACTGATTTTGTTATCGTTAGTAAGAAGACACCAACTCATTTTACCACTAGACAACCACCTCCAAAATATAATCCCATTTTTGCAAGAAACAAGGCTCCATCTTTTTCAAAACCTAACCCATCTAGGAGACCTAATAATGTTTACCCGAGAAGTAACCATCAAATGGGATGGAACCTAAATATGAAAAATGGATTTTCTTTTCAAAACGTTGCACCATGGAATGCATATTCACCTTATCCATACATGTCTAACATGAATGGAATGTTTAACACTAATGGACCCATGAACAAATGGGGACCAAACTTTTGAGTTAATTGTTTTCTTTGGTGTGCTTAAAGGTCGACCTAGACCCGGATGAATGGGTCAAGGATAGCGGGTGCACGAGGCACATGACCGGAAATAAAGATATATTCTCCACATATGAATCCTTTAATGGAGGTAATGTGGTGTTTGGAAATAGCAAAAGTAAAATCATCGGTAAAGGTACGATTTCTAACAAATCTCTAACCATTAACGATGTGTGTCACGTAGAAAACCTAAAATTTAATCTCTTAAGTATAGGACAAATATGTGATAAAAAGTGCAATGTACTTTTTACCGAAACCGGTAGTAAGATATTAAAAAATGGCATAACCATAGGAAGAGGAATTAGGAAACATGGAGTCTACGTCATTAAAATCAGTAATGAACCTAAAGACAAATTGTGTCTTACCTCTATGGATGATACTTCGACCTTATGGCATCGAAGATTGGGTCATGCCAATATGCGACTTCTTCAATCGCTATCATCCAAAGATCTAGTAAGAGATCTACCTAAGTCAAAATATGAACATCACTTTTGTGATGCTTGTAATGTAGGAAAACAAGTTCATTCTAGTCATAAAGCTAAAAACATGGTGTCTACAACTAAGTGTCTAGAATTACTACACATGGATTTATTTGGTCCATCCACTATCCAAAGTTATGGAGGCAACTACTACACTTTGGTCATAGTGGATGATTACTCTAGGTACACATGGACAAAATTCTTAAAGAACAAAACGAAAACGTTTAATTATTTTGAAATATTAAGCAAGAAAATCCAAAGACAACTAGGAAGTCCTATAGTGTCTATTAGAACGGATCATGATAGGGAATTCGATAATGAAGTGCAATTTGGAGCCTTTTATGACGCTAATGGTATTACTCACAACTTCTCGGCTCCGCGCACTCCACAATCGAATGGGGTAGTTGAAAGAAAGAATAGAACCCTACAAGAAATGAGTCAGACCATGCTTAATGAGCAATCCATACCTCAAAAGTTTTGGTGCAATGCCGTTGATACTTCAACGTACATACTCAATCAAGTCTTAATTAGACCAATCTTAGGTAAAACTCCATACAAGTTACTCCGAGGCAAAAAGCCTACGTTAAATCACTTTAGAATCTTTGGTAGCAAATGTTTTCTTCTTAACACTAAAGATTACCTTACAAAATTTGATCCTAAATCAACCGAAGGTATCTTTCTAGGTTACTCCCCTAATAGAAAAGCTTACGACATACTAAATAAAGAAACAATGAAGGTAGAAGAGTCATTAAATGTAAAATTTGATGAAAGTCCACCCAAACCCTCTCCACCTCTTGTCGATGACGATATTGTAGAAAGTGAAGCTATAGTATTAAAGAAAAAGATAAATGAAGAAGAAGAACCTTTAAATGATGAAGTCATAAATATTAAAGAGTCCAAAGATTACCCCGTAGATAAGGTCATAGGAAAGTTAAACCAAAGAACATTAAGGTCTCAAGTTCAAAACCAAAGTAGCTTATTTTGTTTTGTTTCAACCATAGAACCTAAGAATAGACAAGAAGCCATAAAAGATAAAAGTTGGGTAATGGCTATGCAAGAAGAGTTAAATCAATTTGTTTCTAACGATGTTTGGACACTTGTCCCTCCACCTAGTAATCAAACCATAATAGGAACCAAATGGGTTTATAAAAACAAGTTAGATGCAAACAGAGCAGTGTCTAGAAACAAGGCTAGACTCATTGCCCAAGGGTATAACCAACAAGAAGGAATAGACTTTGATGAGACCTATGCCCCCGTGGCTAGATTAGAGTCTATAAGAATACTTCTTGCGTATGCTTGTGCTAATGATCTAAAGCTTTATCAAATGGATGTCAAAATTGCTTTTCTAAATGGTTTTATTAATGAAGAAGTATATGTAGCTCAACCTCCGGGCTTTCTCGATTTTGAAAAACCTAAACATGTGTATAAGTTAAAGAAAGCCCTTTAAGGTCTTAAACAAGCTCCAAAAGCTTGGTATGATAGACTCAAGTCATTTTTAATCAAACACAACTATACCATGGGGTTAGTTGAAAACACACTTTTTACTAAGAAAGGAGAGTCACATATAATCATCGTTCAAATATATGTAGATGATATTATATTCGGATCCACTTGTCAAGACATGTGTGATGATTTCTCTAAAATCATGCATGACGAGTTCGAGATGAGTATGATGGGAGAACTTAGCTTCTTTCTTCGTCTACAAATCAAACAAGTAGAAGATGGTATCTTCTTTAATCAATCTAAATACATAAAAGAGATGTTAAAGAAATTCGGTCTAGAAGAGTCGAAACCAATTAGGACACCAATGTCATCCAACACCAAACTCACTAAAGATGAAGACGGCAAATCCGTCGATAATACTAAATATCGTGGCATGATTGGTAGTCTTCTCTACCTCACGGCTAGTAGGCCGGATATCATGTTTAGCGTTTGTCTATGTGCTAGGTTTCAAGAAGACCCTAAAATATCACACCTAGAAGCCGTAAAAAGAATATTTAGATATATTAAGGGTACAACACAAATAAGATTATGGTATCCTAAGGGCACGGGAGTAGAAACAATTGTATATGCAGATTCTGACAATGCAGGTGATTATGTTGACCGAAAAAGTACAAGTGGGGTATGTACTTTTATGGGATGTTGTTTAACATCTTAGTTTTCAAAGAAACAAACGGCATTAGCAATATCAACAACCGAAGCCGAATACGTCTCTGCCGGCAAAGCATGCCAACAAGCACTATGGATGAAACAAGCATTAGTTGACTACGACATTCATCTAAGAAACATAGCCATCCTATGTGACAACAAGGGTGCCATCGATTTAAGCAAGAATCCGGTATTACATTCTCGCACAAAGCATATAGAGATTCGTCATCACTTCTTAAGAGACAATGTTCAAAAGGGGAACATCTCTATTGAGAAGGTAGCGTCCGAAAAAAACATAGCCAACGTCCTCACCAAACCGTTGAAGCGGGAACAATTCAAGCTACTACGTCTTGGTCATGGTCTCATGGAACAATTATCGTAATTCAATTTTTAACTCTACAAGGTATGTAAACACTAGCCTTCTTCTTTCTGAGTCTAGGATCTCTATTTCACACACAACTCACAAACAATACGAGAATTTTCAAAACCCAAGATAAGTTTTTCACTTATAACTCATAGTTTTTCTTATTTTCTTTCAGAAATAAGTAGACGTTGCAAACACATAATTACATACACGTCTTCTTTTCAAAGGACAAAACAATTTTATTCGCACATAGAAACCTCTTTTTGAAATGTTTTCTAAAAATGATACCTCTTCCCGTATCAATTTCACAAAAGCAATTTCTCACGTCTAGGACAAATCGC
The DNA here is from genome assembly GCA_019973895.1 of Chrysanthemum seticuspe. Taxonomy (NCBI): domain Eukaryota; kingdom Viridiplantae; phylum Streptophyta; class Magnoliopsida; order Asterales; family Asteraceae; genus Chrysanthemum; species Chrysanthemum seticuspe. The sequence goes on along the minus strand of BPTQ01000001.1, from coordinate 215,516,785 downwards.
TTTTTCATTATTAATACAAAGTAAAAACCCGTTTTCATTGCATCTCATGTCTTTTGAATGCTAAAAGAGATACACAACTAATATGTATTTTCTGGGACATTCATTTAAGCAACAATGAATTAGGAGCACTCGGGTTATCTCACATAATAGTATGCTTTTTTACTTCTAGTTTATTTTTCTTTTCTTCTTAGGATTCGAGATAACCACAACTCCAAATAGTTTGTATATAGGCACACACTAGGCAAAAATGTTTCCAAAAAGGAAAATTTTGTGCTGCCTGAATCACCAGTCCCACGGATCCCGGCCTTAATGCTGGACGGATCCCTCAAGGGAAAGATCCGTGGGATCCGTGAGACAGAAGCTGTTTTTATCTTCTATTTTTCTCACTTTGGATAAAAACTCCAATATCTTTTCATTTTTTTTGGAGTATGTTCTTTAATGCTTGTGTTCTTATGATCACATGCCTTAAATTCATATCTAATCATTAGATTTGAATCCACATTTTGGGTCAAGCATTCATTACAATGCATTGTTTTTCTATATATAGAACTCCCAAAATGCTTGCATAATTCATCTCATCTTCACAGACAAACAAAACCATGTCATTCACAAGCTCCTACAACTTAGATGAATTACCTAGTATAAACAATCCTCTTCATGAAACCCAAACTTTTGTACTTCCACCTTCGAAAATACCACAATCAAACTCTAGGATATCCGCACGGATTAGCATCCAATCTTGTTGCTTAGCAAACCAATCATCAAATGGCTCATCAACAACAAATAACTCACCACAAGATGCTTCCATTATACCACCTCCCTCATCACCAACAAGTACACCAACTTCATCACCCATTAACTCACCACCTAAAGTCACTCTTTTGGAACTCCTTACGACTCCAACAAGATCTCAACAACCAAAACAAAACGAAATAGCCTTTTTGACACCTCCCACTTCTCCAAACACAATATTCAATGATCTTGAAACATCACCACCCTTAGCTCCCATTAAACTACAAGAACATCTAGGTTCTTTTCCACCACCACTTCCAAACATTCCGGACTTTGATCCGTATTTTCCTATTTTTCCATCACATCTTACGCAAATCACAAATCAAAACAACCCGGAAAACTTCCGCACTCATTACCCACATCACTTACATTGTGAACATTGCCAATCCACTAGGGAAATTGCAATAGAAGTTAGGGAAGAAATGCGATTCATACTCAACCTCATCCTTGATCGCATCAATACCATTACTCATCAAAACCTCCATCCATAATCTTATGCAAGCATGGAAGGAATCATTATTACTACTTCCTATTTTTAGTACTTTTTCTTTTGAGTCATTTTCAAGAACAAGTCTTGTTCTTATTTTTACATGCTTGTATGTGGCATAAATACCACTACACTTTGTTGTTTTATTACAAGGCCTTGTTTACATACCTTGGCTCCCAATCTTGATTCTCGTCAATCACAAGATTACCTAAGCATGTTACTAACATTTCTATTTGTAGGATTTTTATTTTTCTTCACTTGACACCACAAAATAGGGGGAGCAACCGTCAAGGGGGAGTAAGCGATACGTGGACTAATTTTCCACATTTTATTTCTTCGATGGGTTAACTTTTTGTTTCGACAAAAAGGGGAGAAGAAGTAAAACTTAGGGGCTTTCAAAACATACATCTATTCTTAAGTTTTACTCATCATAACATTATGTTTTGTCATCAACAAAAGGGGGAGATTGTTAATACAAATAAACCGTAAAAACGTTTATTAATATTTTGCGATCTCTTTGTGTTTTGTTGATAACAAATATAATGTTATCTTAAGTACAATTATAAGGATACATGTTATTTTTGTAAAACATTTACATATAGCCATTTAATACAAAATGTTGCAATAAATCATTTGTTGTAATAGTTTATTAGGATGGGTAAAAATCACAACCCATGGATCATATCTATAACCCATGGTATTAACCCATACCCACTTGACTAGATACATTGTATTCATTGGATACATTGAATCTAAAAGAAAACCCATGGGCAAAGAGGAGCGTCCCACGGATCCCTAGGATTACACTAGACGGATCCCTTGTGGGAGGGATCCGGGAAACAGTGGCAAGTTTTGCCTATAAATAGAGAGCCATTTCTTCATTCTCACTCACCCCTCTTCTTACTAATTCTCTCATATACTCTCATTATATTCTAACAAAGGATCACTTGATCTAGAGAGTACTTCTTTCTTTCTTTCTTTAGTGATTCTCATATAGGTCCTTCTCTAAGGTGAGATCACGAGCATTCTACAAGTCATCCAAGCAAGGGGTCCTTGATTGATTTGTTTCTCCGCAAGATTTCTGTAGCAAAGATTTTGTATTTGATATTTCACATATTTGTTGTGTAATAGTCGTGTTGGTTTAGTCCACCGTGTTACGTACTCGGTATTTATCTTTGTACCGGAAAAAGGTGTAAGCAACGTTGTGAAGGCTTCTCCGCCAAGTTGAAGGAGTTTGTTGACATAGTGCTTGAACTCTCGAGTAGGTAACTCGGGGAGTGGAGTAGGGCAAGGAAGGTGTCCTTGTAGCCGAACCACTATAAATCGGTTGTGTCATTTCTATCCCTTGATTTAATTTATTTACTTTCTTTATCATTAGGTCTATACTTTCTCTACATCTATACGATTTCACATAATATCGAATCTAAAGTTTTTGAAACCAACTTAAAATCGGCAAAACTATTCAACCCCCCCTTCTAGTTTTCCACATACTGCTTAATGAAGAAAGTCAAAGTATTGATATGCTAAAGGACTGTTATGTAAATTGTGCAAGGATTATTATGTAATTCTAGAATATAGGATTTACTTGTCATACAAGGATTGTAAACCGACTAGGGTATTCCTTATGCCTATAAAAGGACCCCTAGATTGGCATTAGAGATACAAATGAACTTACATGCAAGTACGATATTAGAGTTATTTAGCGATTAGGTTTGTTGGTGAATCTGTATAATAAGCAGGTTCAAAGTTTGGTTTTAATATAATCGTTGAAGTTTTAAGTTATTCTTTTTAGCTTTGTTAAAGTAGATTATGTATACTTAATAGAGTTATATCAGTGTTTCATTGTTAGTAGTTTTGGATTTATCCAAGGTTGCTAAAACCTTACAAGCTACATAGTTAGTTTCGTCATAGTATATCAATCCAACAAGTGGTATCAAAGCTTGTGTGGAAAATCTGGTTAAGAAGAAACCCTTAAAACCGATTTAACAAAAAACCCTAAAAGATGTCGACTGAAGCTGCACCACTCCCATCCATCACCTCACTCAGAATTCCTATCATCAAGAAGGGAGAATATGATCTCTGGAGCATGAAGATGAGGCAATACATTGCAATTACTGACCATGCATTATGGGATGTGATTGTCAATGGTAATGTCGTTCTTGAAGAACCTGTAGAAGTTCCTGGACAATCTAAACCACCTCAGCCTACCTTGCCTGCAGCTACAAAAAGAAATCAAGAAAAGGCTCTCAACATACTATTGTCTGCTATTCCTGACGATCACCAACTAAAGTTTCATGATGCTAAGGATGCAAAACAATTATGGGTTGCTATCAAGACAAGATTTGGAGGTAATGATGCTTCCAAGAAGATGCATAGAAATCTATTGAAGCAACAGTTTGAAACATTCACTGTTGGTGAAAGAGAAGGTCTTGATGCTGCCTATGACAGGTTCCAAAATCTTCTAAGTATGTTAGAGTTATATGGTGAAAAGGTATCTGTTGAAGATGCAAACTTGAAGTTCTTAAGAAGTTTGCCATCCGTATGGCATGTGGTTGCTACTATGATTAGAGGACAATCTGGTTTGGATACTATGGACTTTGATGAACTCTACAACAATTTAAAGGTGTATGAGCATGAGATGAATGGTCAAACAAATTCAGAATCTCACAGCATTGCTTTTGTGTACTTCCACTAAAAGTACTGCTTATCCTGTTCAAACTACTGTTGGTGATAAACAGCATATTTGCACAACCATGACTACTACCACCTCATCACCATCAAACACCATCAACTCTAATGATGTTGTATGTTCCTTCTTTCCTCAACAATCCACTTTACCTGTCACTTATGAAGAAGATTTGTTAGAAATTGAAGAGGATGATCTAGAAGAAATTGACGTAAGATGGCAAGTTGCCATGATCACTGCAAGGATCAAGAAGTTCATGAAGAAAACAGGAAGAGGCATTGACTTCAAACCCAAACATTTTATAGCATTTGACAAATCCAAGATTGAATGCTTTAATTGTCAAAGGCCTGGACACTTTGCACGAGAATGCAAGTTTGCTAAATATCAGGCAAATAGAATGATTGAGAAACCCAAGTTTGAAATAAAGGAAGTTCCTATTACTGAACCAAAACCAAAAGCTTTGGTTGCTCAAGAAAATCTATCAGAGGTTGACTGGAGTGTTGAATTTGATGATGAACCAGTAACCTACTCTATGGTTGCTGTGGAAGAGTTTGATTGGAGCACAACTTTTGATGAGGAACCAAGATTTGCTGCTTTGGAATCAAGAGATGGCCTTGGAAGCTTTGATTAGAGCATGGAAAGTGAAGAAGAACCTGTTCTGCTTGCTATGGTAGCTACTTCACCAAGTTCATCCACTATCTCTGAGGTATGTTCTAAATGTAATGTTTTTTATCAAAAAGTGCTTAAAGATTATGTGACTAAAAGAGATAATTGTAGAAGGGCTAGGTCTGAGATAGCTGGTTATCAATTGACTTTAGAGTCAATGGAAGCCAAAATAATCACTCATGAAAATAATGAAATGGCTTGGGCAGAAAAATATGAGCAACAAGATTATCAATTAAAATTGACTGAATAGAAGTTAGGATGTAAGGTTTTTGAACTTGAAAAGATGACTAAACAAAGGGATGAATTGTTAGAAAAATTTTCTAGTTGGAAAGAATCTGGTCTTTCACATGTTAGTTTTGTTGAAAAACAAAAAAGAGCACACATTAAAACTGGCCTAGGTTTTGGTATGGAGTTTAGCAGTATAGAAGAGAACCCACCTAGTGATAAGGAACAAATTGATTTAGAGGAGATAACAACTAGTGATGATGAACTCTTTAGCTTAGAAGAAAACACATCTAGTAATGAGAAATCGATTAGTCAAAAACCTCCTAAATTTAAGAAAGACAAGGGTTATAATACAGTTCCTCCACCAACTGGTAGTTTTCAACCACTTAGGACAGATGTTTCTTCTTTTGGAGTAGACAACTTAGAGTTTAGGAAAAAGCTTACTGGTCAATCTAATTCAAGTCCATCTAGTTCTGAATCCCCAAAAGAAACAGTTGAGAAACCTAAGGATGATAATGTTCACAGTTCAGGGTGTGTCAACAATGATAAAAGGTTTCCTAAAGCTTTTTAAAAACAAGCAATACCTTCATCTCAAAGTACTGTTAGACATTCAGCAGTACCTTCAAGAAAAACTTTTCAAAATACTACTAATTTTGGAAAATCTTTTAATCATTCACCAAAAAGTCAGGATAGTTTTGGTCATAGGACTAAAGGAAGCAAATTTTGGATTATGGGTCAAAAATTATGTTTTGTTTGTTATAGTCCTGATCATTTGATTAAGGACTGTGACTTTCACTAAGAATATTTAAGCAAATTCCCAAAGACTACATCTACTAACCATAAGCCAAGGGAGAATAAACCAGTTTGGAATCACTCACATAAGGTTAACCACAGTAATTTCTCAAAAGACTATAGGTACCTCATTAGAAAAGACCTTTTTCCAAACCACCAGTACCCTCAAGCACTTTTCAAGGTACTGGTAAGTCAAAGGTTTCTCAAACAGTACCCTCTCAAAGTACTGCTACGTTTTCACCCAATCAAGGTACCGCAAGCACTTTTTCGAATGGAAGCCCTAGGAGATCCAATTACTATCAACCTAGAAGGAATTACACCTCAAATAGAGTACCTAGATTAAAGAAATTGTCACACCCCCAAATTACCTGTTTTGCAGCGGAATGGAATTCCTGGGGGTCGACTGTCATAGCATCACAATCACAGTTATATTGAACGACCTAAAGTTTCGTTTGGAAAATACATCGTTTGATTTAATAAAACATTCAGAGTTTACAAAGTGTAGGTCCCAAATTAAATTCAACATGTGCGGAAATAAGTTTGATACAAGCCAAACGATGTTTTTAAAGTGTATAAATCCCATGTGAGACGCGTCGTCACCACGACTCTATGATAAGTCCATATGCATGCCATGAAGTGAATGCCTTAGATACCTGAGATAAAACATGCTAAAAAGTGTCAACACAAAGGTTGAGTGGGTTCATAGAGTTTGTGTTGAAATAAAAAACCTTTAGAAAATGTTCATGCAGCAAAGGCATTGTAAATCCACTCAGTTCTAAGTTACGCCCATACAAAACTTGCAACCTGTGTGTTTACAACCCACTGCCAAAATGTGTATACTTTATGTTCAAGCACATGAGGTCAAATGAATTCACAATAGTACCTAACTCGACGTAGAACAATAGCACATAATCAATAGCACATGACTTAATGTATTAGTAGTCAACTGATTTAGAACATTATACGACGTAGAACTATAGCACATAATCAATAGTACATGACTCAATGTATCAGTAGTCAACTGATTTAGAACATTATACGACGTAGAACTATAGCACATAATCAATAGTACAACATTCGGTTTTGAAACGATGGTGATCATGATAGAAGTTATCCTTAAAAATATAAAGTACTTGTGAAAAATAGTTAAGCATGTATCTCCCCCAAAATAGTTCAAAACATATAAAAGTAGGGGCTACGAAACTCACTTGGACAATGATGCGATGGCAAAAGTGAGTACACCGAAATGTAGTGTGAATCTCTAAACTTGACCTATTATGAATGATATGATATATAATAAGTTATGATGTAATATTATGCATGCAATTCGTATGATATCTGTACCACCTGTGAATTTTTGTAAATAATACTTATCGTCGAAAAATAATCTTATAATGTCTTGAAAATTTTTAAATTACTTTACATGTATTTACTTTGAAATGATATCCTACGATAATCATTTAGTGATTTATTATGAAATTATAACTTTTCGTCGTAAAATAATGTCATTGAAAATTTCATGAAAGTGACTAAGTGGCCTCGAAAAGCTAGTCGTAAAATGGTGTACGTCGAGCGTTAGGAAACGAATTCAACAGTTTTGGGAAGCTTGTATCATTATCTCAAAGTTTTAGCATTTAAGTTTTCATCCTAGAGGTCTTGACCATAGAGAAAAATATAGGTAAAGTATGATACTTGTGTCCAAAATATTGTTTAAGGGTGGTTTTCGGCAAAGTTTAAGTGACCGTATTTTACTCGTTACAACTCCGTTTGACGAACGGTTGGACGTTTTGGAAAATAGGCTAGGCGAACTTACTTTTACTAGAAGACATCGTTTCATAAAAAGTACTCCATCAATGTTAAAAACAACCCTCAACATGGTCATTCGCGGCCGATATGTTTGTCTTTTAGAAAATATATTAGTTATGCTTATATAAAATAGTTACGGCAACTTGTTTAAAATGTGAATAACTTAATCGTTATAAGTCCGTTTTCTACGTTTTATATATCCTCGGAATCGTGATAATATATACTAATATATTTTTGATAAGTCGACACATTTAATAACGCTTAAGATTCATTTTTGACTCGTAAAAAGGTTATATAACATGCTGAATTTTCTGAAGATTATAGTTTTCGTCGTCAAACTTGAAAATAACATAACTTTTTCGTTATAACTCCGTTTTAACCCGTTCAAGCGGCCACGTTTTCGTTTTAAAGTATATTTTCTGAATATCTAGCCCAAAATATTTTGTAAACTGCCGAAATTTCCAGAATTCAAAAATATAGACAGACCCTTAAGTAAACTTGTCGAAATGAGATTTTCTCTCGCCAAACCTATTCCAACCAATTCAAAACAACTCCGAAGCTATTCTAATCCTACCATACACCTTCTTAGGGTGTCATGGGTTCCTATACATCGCCAAAAGTGATATATTTCAAGGAATAATTATAGGATAACTTATATAAACTTATAGTGCTTAAAAACAATTTAAGTGGTATAAACATCCATATAAATTGCATGTTTTACTCAAACATTATAAAATGAACACAACATGAATATGAAAGATGATGATGAATATGAAAGGCTTACTAGTTACTTGATGAGGTTTTATGAACAAAGGATTAATCCTAAACACCTAAGGTTGTTATTTCACAACCTTAATCAAGAGTGTGTCTAGATTGTGAAATTACTTGACTTGAAAAAAAATATGATCTTCTTGTTGGGAACCCTTGATGGCCGGTTCTTGTGGGAGAAGAGAGGAAGAGATATTTTCTTTTACACCTTGGAGATATGTGATCTATGTGTTGTTTTGGAGTATAATACAATATATGTGCTAGATATTTTGTAAGAAATGAGTATGAGTCACCTTATGGTCGACATTCATAAAGAAAAGAAAGTGTATGCATTTTGTTTTAGTTAATTACTTGTATTGTATAAATAGAAATGTTGTTAGTTAAATAATATAAGTAACTTGTATATTTATTTAAGCATTTAGGGTAGCGTTAGCTAAAAATAAATTTTAACGGATCAAAATAAAAAATATTGGAGTCATAAAAATTATAAAAATACATTTCTTGCAAAATTTGAGTGAAATAATAATTATCGTGTAGTTTTTAAGAAAACCGTCGTAATTATATAAATGTAACAATTTATATACAAAATAAATTTAAAACACTGGGTAAACTCATAATATTATTTTTATAATCTTAATATGAATATAAAAATATATCGGGATAATTTTTGGAAGTATCGGATCAATTGTTCAAAATAATTAATTACGCGATAGCGTTTATTTAATAAAAATTTTACGTTGAATGAAAAATGCAAAACCATGCATGAACTAATATGATGACGATGATGCTAATGATATGTAGACTAAACCTATTCTATATGAAATTTCCTTGATGATTGTTCATGAATTCGCAGCTAAACCATTAAGGTTACGCGAATTTGATACTCGTAAACCTAGTTTACGATAAATGATAAAATAGTGAAACTTGAATAGTGATTTGAGAAATGACCTGAAAATACGAGTTGTCACATTCGCCCATCCAAAAAGGAATTCAGTCCCTGAATTCAGTTCGTGTTAGTCTATCGAGTTTTTGAGTTTATGATGAATAACGAGGAAAGAAGATATGAGGAAGTGTCGTTACGGTTATTGTTAGGAATTAGAAATTCCCACTATTAAAGAGTCGGTCACCTCAAGTATATGTAATCGTTAGAAAGCTCGTAGTCGTAGTTCTTTTAAGTTAAGTAGTAATTTAGTTAAGTAACACCGTGGAGGACGGACGGGTCTTTACCCACTGTATGCCTGATCCACAGCCCAAAGTGTGGCGAGTTATGTAAGACTATAAATACTCTCTACCTTCCAAGGTAGAGAGTTGGACTATAATAATACTCGAGGTTGAGAGATGGAACCTTCCATCTCTCATAAATATCAGAATGTATTGAGCGGTGTGAAACCCGACACCTAGTCCGTATGTCACCCATTTCTGGGCAGGCAGGAGGTGCCACAATGAATTGATTTAATGATGAATTGAATTTTCTTGATGCTGATGCTCGAAAGATTGCTAATGTATATGAACTCCACTGGCTGAGAAATTATCACCCTTAAAGATTAAGGATTGTTATTGGCATTGCTGTGAAGGAGTATAGAAGAAAGGAGCAATAAGTAGTATTTGAGTTTTTGAGCTATCTGATTGTGCTTGACTTAAGTCCCTGACTTAAGGAAAAACCTACCCGCTTACACTGTTGAGCATAAAAGTCCAGTAAAGAGTTTAGTGATAAGTTCAAAGTGATAAAATAGTAAATAGCATTTGATCCAAATGCTCATAGTTTAAGCGCATTGGAATTACCAAATCGACGCTTAAGTACTTGTTAGTAGTTCCTTTAAAGTATATCTTATCCAAATCAGATGTATAGTAATCGTAGTAGCAGTAGTATAATCAAGTACGTACCAAAACGTAAAAAGTAAGTTGCATTTTAAAAATAATTTATTTGCGATAGCGCATTAATTAATAAAACTTGTTAACTAGGCTATGAAGGTTTTTAATAGGGCTATATAAAAATATAAGTATAATTCTAATATTTTTATTATAATACTCAAATGGGTCACA
>BPTQ01000001.1:215314305-215503477 GCA_019973895.1 Chrysanthemum seticuspe | reverse complement strand
AGACTAGCACAACGTGACTCGAACTTAGACAAGTAGTGCAAACAACTAAAAAATCAACAAACGTGATGAACAGATTCAAGCTCAGTGCAACACGATCAGAAAGTTGAAAGCCCAAATCTCTCAATTAAAGGGTCAAACAAACAATATGACAGGCTCCCTAATGCCTCCTCCTTTAGATTCTCAGAATTCTCAAACGTTTCATCTTCAAAACCTAGTAAATGCTTTACAAAAGGAAAAGGTTTAGTTTTCTAGAAGAAAATGAAAAGGTTAAACGTCACTTCAATGAGTTGTTTGAATCAATTAAAGTCACTCGTAACAAAAACAACGAACAAATAACTTCATTGCAAAAGGAAATTGAGAATCTGAGGAGTCAGGTAAAAGGGAAAATGCCAATGATCAATGGGGAGAATGTTGTATCTAAGGTTCACTCTGGTAATAAATCTGCTTTATCTGTGACATATGTCCCCCCTCACCTAAGGAACAACAAACTTGCCATTCAAACATATTTCTCATCCCTTAAGGATTGCTTAGAATGCCTGCGTGAGATTGTTGAAGAGGATAAGCTAGAGAAACCTCATGATAATGCAATTGGACATGCATGCTCATATGCCAAACGATCTCAAGAAATCTTAGAATGCTTGATCACTATATGCCCAAAGACATTAGGTGAGAGAGTTAACCCTTTGATTCCATGCTCAATGCCTAAGGCCAAATATGATATGCACTCTATTCCCAATGTTTTGAATGAGAGCCGTAGTGTACCCTTGAGTAGTTCAGATTCTAGATCTGTCAATGCTAGGAAAGAGAACTCAAATGTGCCTTCTAGGAGTACTAATCTCAGTACATCTAGCTTTAAGAAAGTGAACCGTAGTGCACCTGCATATAGTTCAGATCCCAGCACATCTAAACAGGTGGTACAAAGAGTAGTAAAACAAACTAATGTTCCCATTCCCTCTACAGGAGTAATCAGTGACATTAAAGGGAGCAGGTCAAAGTCTCAAGACAATACAAGGAATGATAGGACCTCTCAAGCTAAGAATGTGCACTGGAAGAAAGTAGAAGAACAATCTAGGAACCTTAAGTTTGAATTTAATAAAACGAATCGTGTTGATTCTAGTATTAGCCATAGGCGTACTGTAATTAATTCGAATTCTGATACTATTTGCAAAACTTGTACTGATGATTGCTTGAATTCTGTTTCTAATCATGGTTGTGATGTCAATGTTTTGCCTAATGATGTTAATTGTCCAGTTAATATTGTTAATGCTAAAATTCATGCTAAAAAGGCTAAAAGGCAAAAGTGAAAGAAAGTTAGAAAACAATGGAAACCCACAGGAAGAACATTCAGCAGAATAGGTTTTTATTGGATACCTGTTGGTCATAAGACCAATCACATAATGCCCACTAGAAAATGGATGCCTACTGGTAGAACTATCCCCTTAAGAAGTGGTCACACTGTAAACAGGGCTAATACAGACACTAGTATTGCATCTACTCACAATGATTCCATTACCTCACTGTCTGATATGAATGCTTCTATTTCTGATGTGAGTGTTCCAACTGTTGCTACTAACCAAATGGAACCCATTCTTGCATGGGGATCCCAATTATCCAGTTATCCATTCTTGTCTGTGTTCAACTGCAGATCGTTCAAATCGTTCTGTGGTACCTGGACTCAGGCTGTTCCAAGCATATGACTGGAGACCGGTCACGGCTCATGAACTTCGTGAGCAAATTCATCGGGACTGTTAGATTTGGTAATGATCATTTCGGTGCTATTATGGGTTATGGAGATTATGTTGTTGGGGATAGTGTCATCTCCAGAGTGTATTATGTGGAAGGTTTAGGTCATAATATGTTCTCTGTTGGTCAATTCTGTGATTCTGATCTAGAAGTAGCCTTCAGAAAACATACCTGCTTTGTTAGAGATCTTAATGGTAAGGAACTGTTGAAAGGAACTCGTGGCTCAAACCTTTACACCATCTCTATCGATGACATGATGAGAGCTTCACCAATCTGCTTGTTATCAAAGGCTTCAAAAACAAAGTCATGGTTATGGCATCATCGTCTCAATCACTTGAACTTCGGCACCATCAACAATCTTTCCAGAAAGGACTTAGTTGTAGGTTTACCTAGACTAAAGTATGAAAAGGATCATCTTTGTTCAGCATGTCAATTGGGAAAAAGCAAGAAGTATGCCCATAAACCCAAACCTACTAACTCTGTCACAGAAGTACTTCATATGATTCATATGGATTTATGTGGACCAATGAGGGTGCAGAATATCTTTGGAAAGAAATATGTGTTAGTTGTGGTTGATGATTATTCTAGATTCACCTGGGTCAAGTTCTTAAGGACAAAGGATGAAACTCCTGATATCATCATCAAACTCATCAAACAGCTGCAGGTTAGACTAAACAAAACTGTCAGAATTATCAGAACAGACAATGGAACTGAGTTTGTTAACAAACAACTTAGTGAATTCTATGAAAGCGTTGGAATCAGCCATCAAAGAAGTGTTCCACGAACCCCTCAACAGAACGGTGTAGTTGAAAGACGAAATCGTACTCTTGTTGAAGCTGCTAGAACAATGCTGATCTACTCAAAGGTTCCAATGTTTCTCTGGGCTGAAGCAATCGCCACTGCATGCTACACACAAAATCGTTCCCTGATTCACACCATTCATGGAAAAACTCCATATGAACTTGTCCACAACAGAAAACCTAATCTATCTTTCCTTCGTGTGTTTGGTGCCTTGTGCTATCCAACTAATGAGGGTCAAGACTTGGGCAAACTTAGGGCTAAAGCTGACATTGGAGTATTTGTAGGATATGCACCAAACAAAAAGGGATACCGAATCTACAACAAAAGAACCCGAAATATCATGGAAACAATTCACGTTACGTTTGATGAGCTGACCGGTCAAATGGCTCCTGGACACTCCAGCTCAGGACCCGCACTTCAAAACAGTCCTATTGGTTCATCCCTTGTTCCAAACTCCTCTCTAGAAACTCCATATGTACCTCCATCTGAAGATGATGTAAAGAAATTGTTTGATCCAATGTTTGATGAACTGTATGAGTCTACTACTAATGAGGTGCTGATCCCTACAACAGAGGATGCTCATATTCCAGTGAGTGAAGTAAATCCATCAGTTTCAATATCTGTAAGTCAAGAAGCACCTGCTGCTGATCCTTCAGTCTCATCAACAAATCATCATTCTTCAAATGTACATCATGGAAATGTTTCTGACATCAATGATGAAGTTAATCCCTTTGTGACTCCTGAAGATGCTCCATTTGAAAACATATTTGCTACTCCTGAATCATCATCAGAACCATCTTCTTCAGGAGACATCGACTCAGCTACCTCAGTTCCTCAACAAATGCCACATGAACACCTCAGAAAATGGACTCACGATCATCCATTGGACAACATCATTGGAAATCCCTCTCGTCCTGTATCAACCCGGAAGCAACTCGCAACCGATGCCTTATGGTGCTTCTTCAACTCCGTACTATCCAAGATCGAACCAAAAGATGTTAAAACTGCTATGAATGAAGATAGCTGGTTCAATGCTATGCAAGATGAAATTCATGAGTTTGATCGTCTTGATGTATGGGAGTTAGTACCTGCTCCAGACTGTGCTATGATTATAGCTCTAAAATGGATCTTCAAAGTAAAACTTGATGAGCATGGTGATGTGTTGAAGAACAAGGCTCGATTAGTTGCTAAAGGATATCGTCAAGAGGAGGGTATAGACTTTGAAGAATCTTTTGCTCCAGTTGCTCGAATCGAGGCAATCAGAATCTTTCTGGCTAATGCTGCTAGTAAGAACATGGTAGTTTATCAGATGGATGTAAAGACGGCATTTCTAAACGGAGATCTTAAAGAAGTCGTCTACGTCAGCCAACCTGAAGGATTTGTGAATCAAGAGCATCCTACTCACGTTTATCGTTTGAAGAAGGCTCTTTACGGTTTAAAGCAAGCTCCAAGGGCATGGTATGATACACTGTCAAAGTTTCTTCTATCAACCGGATTCATCAAAGGAGCAGTTGATCCTACATTGTTCACCAGGAAGTCAGGCCAACATTTGATTCATGTTCAAATTTATGTTGATGATATTATCTTTGCCTCGACTGACCCAATGGAATGTGATCGTTTTTCAAATGAAATGAGTTCAAAGTTTCAAATGTCAATGATGGGACAAATGTCATTTTTCTTGGGATTACAAATTTCTCAAAGTCCCGGAGGCATTTTCATAAATCAATCTAAATATGCAATAGAGATTTTAAAGAAATTTGGATTTGATTCAAGTGACCCTGTTGACACCCCCATGATTGACCGAACCAAACTAGATGAGGACCTCTCAGGGATCATGATTGACCAAACTAAATATCGGAGTATGATTGGATCCCTGATGTATCTCACTGCTAGTAGACCAGACATTTTGTTCTCTGTGTGCATGTGTGCTAGATACCAGGCTAAGCCTACTAAAAAGCACCTTGAAGCAGTTAAACGGGTCTTTCGGTATCTCCAAGGAACCATCAATATGGGACTATGGTACCCGAAGGACACCGGTATGTCACTAACGGCCTATGCAGATGCTGATCATGCAGGATGTCATGATACACGTCGAAGTACGTCAGGAGGTGCTCAGTTTTTGGGTGATAAGCTTGTGAGCTGGTCTTCAAAGAAGCAAATGAGCACTTCTATTTCCTCTACAGAGGCTGAATACATAGCCATGTCATCTTGTTGTGCTCAAATCTTATGGATGAGATCTCAATTATCTGACTATGGTTTTGAATTCAACAAAATCCCTCTGTACTGTGATAATAAAAGTGCTATTGCTCTCTCATGCAACAACGTTCAACACTCAAGAGCAAAGCATATCGACATTCGACATCATTTCATCAGGGAACAGGTGGAAAAAGGTGTGGTGGAACTATATTTTGTGAGGTCTGAATATCAGTTAGCAGACATCTTCACCAAAGCTCTTCCAAGAGAACGTTTTGAGTTTATTCTTCCACGACTTGGTTTGAAAAGCCTTCAACCAGAAACTCTCAAACGTCTTCAGGTGGAAGACGAGGAGTAAAGGTCTTTCTTCATCTATCTCTTGTACATATATATTTGAAAAACAAAATACAAAATTGTAAAACCTTCAAAAATCAAATAGAAAAATATAAAACTTTCAAAATCCATAAAAATCTGAAAAATTCGAAAAAATCTTCACAAAAATATTGTCTATTTGTCATGATTTTCCGGTTCGATAATATCTACGGTCTTTGTGCTGTCATTCAAAGAATGACACGGGTCTTTAGATGTTGTTCGAATTTTTAAAAAAAAAAAAAAAAAAAAAAAAAAAAAAAAAAATCAAAAAATCAAAAAATATTTTTTGGGAGAAAGAGAAATGGTTTATTGTCATTTTCAGGCAATAACCCGGTTTTAAAGAAAGAACAGAGCCATGTTTTACCATGTTTTCAAATCCTATGCTCTGATTCTATAAACTCCTATCTGCTGAAAACGAAATGCTTTGAAAAATAACTCAATCTCTATTTTTGATAATCATCAGGACTTATTTGTCAAAATCTCTATTTCTCAATCAACAACCTACGTCATTGATTGAGGGGGAGAATGATTTCAATTAAATTAAAAAGTTATTTGGCATTAAATTGTTTTCAAAAGATATACATGCATGTTTTATCAATGGAGTTTAAAGTCTTGAAATCCGATCCTTATCAGTTAAAACGCTTTCATAATCAAGTCACAATTCCCCTTAAAAGCTTTCAAAATCAATTTAAATCTATACGAGATCACAAATCTCAAATGTTTTGTTAATTGGGATCAGGGGAGAATGTGTGATTTAAATTGGATTTAAACTGATAATTCGGTAAATGGTCTCATAAGAGTGTACATGCTGTCCTTCCCACATGTGACAAACGATTTCAAATTTTCCATGCACATGTTGAGGAGGAGCATCTATACTAAACCTTTGATTTGAAACTTGATCATTCATCCCAATGTGCAGGTTCCCTCTGGTATGTGCAAAACTCTTTTCAAACCTCGAGGCACATATTGAGGGGGAGCAAATTTATGGAAACCTCATCCTTCCCGGAAATGCTATATCCACTTGATTTGATGTGGGAAGTGATGTTGATATCTTTTAGAAAATGGTAATCAAAGAAGTTAATTCTTTCTCTTGCCTCCGTGTGCAAAACATTTTCAAATACTTGATGCACATGTTGAGGGGGAGTTCTCGTTCTAAAATTATCAAAAACAATTCAGGTACAAAATACTTTGATAATATATCACAAGTATCTGAATTGATTTTCAAATGGTTTTCAATTGGATCCAATGGCAGATGAACAATACCAAATAGACCGACCAACTTTACTTTATGTACGGTGATATAAGGATGATAAGGTTAGGTATGTGTTCCCATGATCCGCCAGAACCGGAGGGATCTACCCAGGGACAATCCACTAGTTAGTGTAGAAGTCCTTAGGTATGATGATAAAAGGAGAAAAATGAGATATGGGAAGAGTGCGGACTAAGACTGAGCTAGTAATGGAATAAACCCAACAAGGTTCTAGCTATGAAGTCTCGGTAAGCACTGAAGGGGTTGAAGAATTAAAAAGAATTGAATGAAAATAGGGTGAAAACAAATAGCCCTCCATTAATTCAACCTTAGGGCAGAAACCGGGTTCACTTCATATGCTACTGATGGTAACATCGGTATTGAAGACAAGACGTCATGGACCCAGTGACGCACTGCACGTCAACTTTCCAAACCACTCAAGTTCCTCTTAAAAGGACTTGTTTCATTCTCACGGGGAACCGACATTATCTATCGACTTTCTCTTAGAGATTGTTGATATTGAAGAAGGAGACCCTCTCCCTAGTCTCCGGCACAGGATCCAAATATGCACAAATTGAGTCTAGAGCCACGAGATCATCAATAAATCTCATTAGGACACTTTTAATGAAGACTCTCTGTTTCACACAATGTGGAAAGAGAGATTATATCTTGAGTCCTACGCATTATCCTTGTGGTATTGCCAGAACATCTGAGTGATGTGTTTACATATTCACAATGAAGATGGAAAGCCTTCTGGAGCCAACATCACACAAGCTCCTGGTAGGTGGCATGTGAGATCTATTATATAGATCAACCATGTGACAACTGAACAGAAACAATGGGGCGATTCAATCTCTTGAATCAATCCTGGTTCAGGTTATGGATTGACGGATACCTTTGAAAAACCGGTCATTGTGCTTAAAAACACTTTTCTTTAGCACATTGACCGTGTACTTATATTTTCAAACCAAAAGGTATTTTTATGATTGATAATTGATTTACAATAACACCTTCGTTGTATTGCAAAAACAATTTCTATTGAGCAATACACGATTGTTTTTCAAATCTCTTTTCATCAATCAGTGGACTTAAAAAATTCGCTGGTTCACTCACTCCGTGTTGTCCTCTTTGAGATGTTCCGGTTTGAGAACAGCTAGAACAGCTGCGAAACCCTGTCAATGAGATTCTTAGGAATCCTACCTGATCACAGGCAGTACTTGTACTGATCAACGGGGAACCGTGGGCCGTGTACCTCAATTCAACGAAAGTGATCAAAGACACTTTCGTGCGATTTGTTGCTAACTGTTATATGCAGGTACGCCCGACGTTTGCAGCTGATCAGAATGAAGCAGTCAATCCACAGCCGCATGCTCACTTAACACATTCAACTCAAAGAAATCATGATTAGTGCATCAATGACTCTGATATTTTCACTCCATGCTTCTGCTACGCTGCTGCCAATATCATGAATCAACTAAAGCTTCCGCTACTTTGATGTGAAGATATCATGATCCAGAATGTGAGCATGTCGGTCCTAAAGTCACAACATCACATTACCACAAAGAATGTCTCAGAGATTTTTGATAGCTGATGATCTCAAAGGATGGCTCAAAATGATTATCACGTGGATCAGTAAAAGACCTCCACTTGAAGTAACCAAACATGCAATGAGAAGAATCAATGACTACGAGCTTATGAGCAAAGGACTACATCAAGAATGCAAGATCAATTGTTAATGTAATATCTATTTGTATTCAATGTAATTTTGGTGTATGATTGAGGTGACCTCCCTTAGGGGGAGATTGTTAGGAATTAGAAATTCCCAATATTAAAGAGTCGGTCACCTCAAGTATATGTAATCGTTAGAAAGCTCGTAGTCGTAGTTCTTTTAAGTTAAGTAGTAATTTAGTTAAGTAACACCGTGGAGGACGGACGGGTCTTTACCCACTGTATGCCTGATCCACAGCCCAAAGTGTGGCGAGTTATGTAAGACTATAAATACTCTCTACCTTCCAAGGTAGAGAGTTGGAGCTCATAATAATATCTTTCACTTTCTCTCACTAAGTTCCCTAAACCTCTAACTTTCTCTCTCTAGAATTCCATCTATATGCTACTTTGTGTTATGGTTTGATGTGTATGTGAAAAGTTATATCTTACAGTTATCGATGATTAAGAGTGTATAAAACATCATAGTAGAGAAAATATTGGATGAATATCTCCGATGAGCATCATTTTGACTTTGGAATATGTGAAAATTTTGCTTGCACTAAGATTTATAAATAACTGCTCCCAACATAACATGATCCCTTCAGAATTAGACATAGTTAGCTAGGCTATGTATAATTAAGGAACGATAATGTGACGTTCGGTTTAGTTGTTATATCTCTCAATGTTTACATAGATTTAAACCGTGTCGTTAAAATGGCATTTAAAGTAGAAGGAAGTAAAATTCTCGTAAGTGATAACAAATCGGAAGGAAAAGAAAGTATGCTTAATGAGAATATTTTACAACGAGTGGTTTATCAAAAGTAGTACATCCTAAGTCATAAGATCCGAATACGATGGAAGACATAAACTTAGTACGACATAGTACATAAGGAAAATTAAGACTGTTAGTTTCCGAACTTCTTCAGTCTTCTGCGTTGTTGAGACCATGACGAGCTTCTCCTCCTTCTAACATGTATGCATTCCCATGAGCACCTTCAACTTGTTGACCTTGGTTTTGAGGACATTGATTCCGATAGTGTCCTTGCTCCCCACATCTGAAACATGTAACTATGGCCTTGCCCTTGCAGTCCTTAGCAAGGTGTCCCACTTTGTGACATCTAAAGCATATACCACATGGACCATTATGATGTAGCATGCATTGGTGGCATCGTGGTAAGTTTCCAGTATAAGCTCTTCCCTTTGTTGGTGCAGCAACATAGACCCTGACGACTTTTTGTCTTCTATCAGTTGTTGGTGATGGTTAGTGTTACGGTTTTGGTTGTTGTTATTATAACCTTCCTGGTCATTTTCCCATTTTCTTTTGTTGTTGTTGATTTGGTTATCGTCGTTGTTGTTGTTATTTCGGTTATTGTTGTAGTTGGTGCGGTTGTTGGTATTGTTGTTACGGTTGGTGTTGGTAATGTTTCCCCCCTTCAATACTTGTGCCATGAGCTTTTGAGATACTCGAATAGATTCTTCAATCGTTTGCGGATCAATGGAAATCACATCACCTTGGATAATTTGTGGAAGTCCTCCAATGAAAGCCTCCAGTAGTTTTTCATTGTCCAAAACCATTGATGGACATAGTGCAGCCAATTCTTGAAACCTCCTGATGTAGGTCTCGATGTTATAACCAACAGTCACTAACTCATAAAATTCCGTTTCTAATTTCTTCACCTCCGTGCGTGGACAATAGTTCTTAGTTACCAGATTCTTGAATTCACCCCACGTGAGCTTGTACGCATTTTCGATACCAATAGGCTGCGCATATGAATTCCACCATGACATTGCACCATCTAAGAGTGTACCAGTGGCAAACTTCACCTTGTAGTCATCTGGGCAATTGCATAGAAGAAACATAGACTCCATCTTCTCAAACCATCGAACCATAGCATTGGCTCCTTCTGTGCCTTTGAACTTTGTGGGATCACAGTTCTTAAAGTCCTTGTATGTACAATTTCGAACTCCAGACCCTCCTGTGGCAGCAACAAATCTAGCAGCTTCGGCAGCAGCCGCAGCCTCGGCAGCAGCAGCTACCGTTGCTCGTTCTTTTCTTAGTGCCTCGGCTATACTATCCTCTACATACTTTTGGATAGCAGCTGGTGTCAATTCTGGTGCAGCTTTCTTTGGCGCCATAACTCTTCAAAATAAGGGGAAAAATGAGACGTAGAAAAGTCCTATGTTAAGAATAAGCGCTCTAAAGAGATGTGATGTGAGGTGATAAGTTTGAGGTTACTTTTCAAAATGAGTGATGGTTTAATGACTTAGTGTGTGAATAACGTGTAACTCGACGTGTTGGTGATGATCAAAGGAGTGAGAGTGACTTCGCCCTACTTAAAGGTTTTATCTCGGCATTCGACGTTATCAGTAATGAATCAACTGATGTAAAAATTGTGATAGGGAATGACAAGGCATTCTCCACATTGGAGTCTAAAGGAAGGATAATGGAATGGGTATCTGAGGGCATCTATGTGATAATTGATTTGAAATGAAAGTAAACAACTCGAAAAATGTACGTATAAACCGCATGTAAAGTGAATATGCACTTATGATGAAATGATGAGATGCTATGATGATGTAGTTATAGTCTAGGGTCAATGATGCAACCTAGTTCTATATAACTGAAGCTCTGATGCCAATCTGTCACACCCCCAAATTACCTGTTTTGCAGCGGAATGGAATTCCTGGGGGTCGACTGTCATAGCATCACAATCACAGTTATATTGAACGACCTAAAGTGTCGTTTGGAAAATACATCGTTTGATTTAATAAAACATTCAGAGTTTACAAAGTGTAGGTCCCAAATTAAATTCAACATGTGCGGAAATAAGTTTGATACAAGCCAAACGATGTTTTTAAAGTGTATAAATCCCATGTGAGACGCGTCGTCACCACGACTCTATGATAAGTCCATATGCATGCCATGAAGTGAATGCCTTAGATACCTGAGATAAAACATGCTAAAAAGTGTCAACACAAAGGTTGAGTGAGTTCATAGAGTTTGTGTTGAAATGAAAAACCTTTAGAAAATGTTCTTGCAGCAAAGGCATTGTAAATCCACTCAGTTCCAAGTTCCGCCCATACAAAACTTGCAACCTATGTGTTTACAACCCACTGCCAAAATGTGTATACTTTATGTTCAAGCACATGATGTCAAATGAATCCACAATAGTACCTAACTCGACGTAGAACAATAGCACATAATCAATAGCACATGACTTAATGTATCAGTAGTCAACTGATTTAGAACATTATACGACGTAGAACTATAGCACATAATCAATAGTACATGACTCAATGTATCAGTAGTCAACTGATTTAGAACATTATACGACGTAGAACTATAGCACATAATCAATAGTACAACATTCGGTTTTGAAACGATGGTGATCATGATAGAAGTTATCCTTAAAAATATAAAGTACTTGTGAAAAATAGTTAAGCATGTATCTCCCCCAAAATAGTTCAAAACATATAAAAGTAGGGGCTACGAAACTCACTTGGACAATGATGCGATAGCAAAAGTGAGTACACCGAAATGTAGCGTGAATCTCTAAACTTGACCTATTATGAATGATATGATATATAATAAGTTATGATGTAATGTTATGCATGCAATTCGTAGGATATCTATACCACCTGTGAATTTTTGTAAATAATACTTATCGTCGAAAAATAATTTTATAATGTCTTGAAAAATTTTAAATTACTTTACATGTATTTACTTTGAAATGATATCCTACGATAATCATTTAGAAATTTATTATGAAATTATAACTTTTCGTCGTAAAATAATGTCATTGAAAATTTCATGAAAGTGACTAAGTGGCCTCGAAAAGTTAGTCGTAAAATGGTGTACGTCGAGCGTTAGGAAACGAATTCAACAGTTTTGGGAAGCTTGTATCATTATCTCAAAGTTTTAGCATTTAAGTTTTCATCCTAGAGGTCTTGATCATAGAGAAAAATATAGGTAAAGTATGGTACTTGTGTCCAAAATATTGTTTAAGGGTGGTTTTCGGCAAAGTTTAAGTGACCGTATTTTACTCGTTACAACTCCGTTTGACGAACGGTTGGACGTTTTGGAAAATAGGCTAGGCGAACTTACTTTTACTAGAAGACATCGTTTCATAAAAAGTACTCCATCAATGTTAAAAATAACCCTCAACATGGTCATTCGCGGCCGATATGTTTGTCTATTAGAAAATATATTAGTTATGCTTATATAAAATAGTTACGGCAACTTGTTTAAAATGTGAATAACTTAATCGTTATAAGTCCGTTTTCTACGTTTTATATATCCTCGGAATCGTGATAATATATACTAATATATTTTTGATAAGTCGACACATTTAATAACGCTTAAGATTCATTTTTGACTCGTAAAAAGTTGATATAACATGCTGAATTTTCTGAAGATTATAGTTTTCGTCGTCAAACTCGAAAATAGCATAACTTTTTCGTTATAACTCCGTTTTAACCCGTTCAAGCGGCCATGTTTTCGTTTTAAAGTATATTTTCTGAATATCTAGCCCAAAATATTTTGTAAACTGGCGAAATTTCCAGAATTCAAAAATATAGACAGACCCTTAAGTAAACTTGTCGAAATGAGATTTTCTCTCGCCAAACCTATTCCAACCAATTCAAAACAACTCCGAGGCTATTCTAATCCTACCATACACCTTCTTAGGGTGTCATGGGTTCCTAGACATCGCCAAAAGTGATATATTTCAAGGAATAATTATAGGATAACTTATATAAACTTATAGTGCTTAAAAACAATTTAAGTGGTATAAACATCCATATAAATTGCATGTTTTACTCAAACATGATAAAATGAACACAACATGAATATGAAAGATGATGATGAATATGAAATGCTTACTAGTTACTTGATGAGGTTTTATGAACAAAGGATTAATCCTAAACACCCAAGGTTTTTATTTCACAACCTTAATCAAGAGCGTGTCTAGATTGTGAAATTACTTGACTTGAAAAAAAATATGATCTTCTTGTTGGGAACCCTTGATGGCCGGTTCTTGTGGGAGAAGAGAGGAAGAGATATTTTCTTTTACACCTTGGAGATATGTGATCTATGTGTTGTTTTGGAGTATAATACAATATATGTGCTAGATATTTTGTAAGAAATGAGTATGAGTCACCTTATGGTCGACATTCATAAAGAAAAAAAAGTGTATGCATTTTGTTTTAGTTAATTACTTGTATTGTATAAATAGAAATGTTGTTAGTTAAGAAATATAAGTAACTTGTATATTTATTTAAGCATTTAGGGTAGCGTTAGCTAAAATAAATTTTAAGGGATCAAACTAAAATATATTGGAGTCATAAAAATTATAAAAATACATTTCTTGCAATATTTGAGTGAAATAATAATTATCGTGTAGTTTTTAAGAAAACCGTCGTAATTATATAAATATAACAATTTATATACAAAATAAATTTAAAACACTGGGTAAACTCATAATATTATTTTTATAATCTTAATACGAATATAAAAATATATCGAGATAATTTTTGGAAGTATCGGATCAATTGTTCAAAATAATTAATTACGCGATAGCGTTTATTTAATAAAAATTTTACGTTGAATGAAAAATGCAAAACCATGAATGAACTAATATGATGACGATGATGCTAATGATATGTAGACTAAACCTAGTCTATATGAAATATCCTTGATGATTATTCATGAATTCGCAGCTAAACCATTAAGGTTACGCGAATTTGATACTCGTAAACCTAGTTTACGATAAATGATGAAATAGTGAAACTTGAATAGTGATTTGAGAAATGACCTGAAAATACGAGTTGTCACAGAAATCAACACAAAGTGTTAAAAACAACTGTGTTAAGAAAGAAAGTACTAATGGGGACAAATAGTACTTTCAACAAGTAAGGGTGAAAAAGAGAATTTTGTTGAAAAAGAGAATTTTGCTGAAAAAGAGAGTTTTGTTGAAAATCCAACACAAGTTTTGGAACAAAAGAAAATAATTGATCATGTTTTCAAAAACAGTGGAGATTACATACTTGGGTTCCTAAAAGAAGCTAACTCTTTCATCTTTGTGCAGGGCAACCTAGAAGAGGAGCTTAGAGATCATTTGATTGTTGATAGTGGTTGGTCTGGAAGCATGACAGGAGACAAAGAGATTTTTGTCAGATTTTAAGGCATATTGTTATGAATTAGAAAATTCCATAATGAAGAGTCGGTCACCCCAAATATTATCTAGCATATGTTAGCTCGTAGACTTGTCGTTATTTACGTTTTTATGTAGTTAATTAGTTAGTCAGTAGCGTAAAATAGTTTAGTGCAACACCGTGGAGGAAGGACGGGTCTTTACCCACTGTATCCCTGATCCACAGGCCGATAGGAGGTCGTGTATTGTGTAAGTATAAATACCCCTTCCATCCATGGAAGGGGTGGTGGTTCTCATTTTTAATCTAATATTCCCTTTGTGTAAACCTCTAGCAAGAACACTCTCTCTCTCTACTTTCTCTCTCTAAAATGGTAAACATGTATTTTGATCATCCTAGACCACCCGAATCATCAAACACATAAATATTACGATCCTACAATTGGTACCAGAGCCAAGGTCTTAGTGTTTTTGTTTGATTCGTGTGGTTCGTACGTGGTTAATTTGTGGTATTCACTGTTTTGTTATCTTTTGGTAAACTGTTTTGTGATGTATTCCGTTTGGTCAAAAATATGTCTTGGTCATTCAATACTGTTTTGTGATGTACCAGTTTGGTCAAAATATGTCTTGGTCATTTCATTGTCCTAAGATTACTTCTGTCTTGTGTCTCTTTTTGGTCCAAGTCAGTTATCATATTATGTGGTCAAAGTTTACATCAAAGTTTCATCTATGTTATCAAAGTAATGCAGTCAAGTTGTCTCGTCTTGTGGTCAAAATGGGCATAAAACACGAATATTCAAAGCAGTTTTTATGTTTTCTTTCTGGGTAAATATGAAGGTGGCCGGAAAAGTAGTCGGAAAAACTCATCGGAAAATATTTTATTCATCCTAGCGAGTTGTACTACTTGTGACTTTACTGTGGCGACTTGTCTTTACAAGGCGTCTAACTAGCGAGTTGTCAACAGAAAAATGAGGTAGCGACTTATCCTTATATAAGATAGCGACTTGTATGTTTTGAAAATGGTAGTGACTTGGAAAAACATTTGACCTAGCGACTTGTTTTTTAACAAGTCGTAGCGACTTGCTTTTGAAAAAATATGGCGACTTGTTTGTAAAAACTTTGGTTAGCGACTTGATGCTAAACTAAGCTAGCGACTTGACATGAGAAGAAAAAATGAAGAAATGAAGAATGAGATGACCTCGACCACAAGAATATACCATATATCACAGTGACCACAACGACTACAAATTCCAAAATAACAACAATGACCTGAGTATTGTACATCATTGGTCCATGATGAACGTGACTCTATGAATTCAAACAGATCCAAATCATTCTCAACTGCCATATCCAACTCCAATCCCAAACTACCCTAACTCATACACAATCTCATCAATCTAATCGAAAAAAAAAAATTAAATATTCGATCTCAGTTTTTCTTTCATCCTTCTCGTGTGGTACTACAATAGTCCATAAATCTTAAATATTTCATCACACAGACGAAGGAGATAACCATCATCAATCTCAGTTGTGAAACTATGTTTCAATTACTTTCCGAATCTTTTTAAGATAAAGAATAGTAACAATAATGTTACTCTCTCTTTTCTTTGATTCGTACACAATGGCAAAACAAATGAAAGAGATACCTACCCGAGATCTTTCCCTGAAGATCTTGAAGCCGTGTCCTTCACCGTAAAACCATCCCTGTGGCGTTAACAATTTGACATCTATCCATCCCTGTGGAGATGTGTGTATGACGAGCGAGACTCAGTTGAGAAGGAGGCTGAGTAATGATATGAGATTGGAGATGTGTAGGGTTTGAATTTTTGGCAGATTTGATGTTGGGTTTTCTTTTGTTTGTTAGAATACTTTGAAGAAAGAGGCTGACATATAATAGGTAGAGTAATTAGGGTTTGTTTGAGTATGTTCTTGTGATGAGTTTGGTTTGCAGAAGTTTTTTTTAGAGCGTTTTTTTTTTCTTGAGATGGGGGAGGACATATGTTGAGATAAAATAGGGTTACTTAAGATTTGGCTATGTGTGACTTGTGAAGGGTTTTAAACACCGATATATTAGTGTCAAGAGGGTGTTGGAACAGATCTACTATGAGACTTAATGGGCCTAACGGTATTTTCTTGGATATGGACTGGGCGATTTTGGGCTAGAGGATCACATTTAGCTGCGTCATTCATTCTAGTTACACCTTCACTTCATCAGACGATATATGTTGATTTTACTATATGAAAATTTTTGTCATATAACTAAAAATTTTAAATTGATGTGTATGTATGGCAAAATCCTTGAGATATATCAGTGACACAATATTGAGGTAATTGTTTGTGAAAAATGAGCTTTGGGATTTGACACTTCACGTTTAATGGATCGGGTGTTTACTTTCGTCATGTGCTATGAAACGGATTATATTAGACTTTGGAGCCTACGTGTCTTACTCATGTAATGGATTTCTTGGGCTGATTGAACACATGAGTAACTTTAGTTTAGATCTCCTAGTTAATGGACTAAAAGTATATCATTTGGATTTAAGCTCGAGTTGTTGATGCAGTTGCACAGTGAGACATGCAACTTAAAGTGATTTAATTCGACAAGTTGATGTGATGATGAGATTTATTGTGTAATGAGGTTTGGTACTTTGGTTTATACATCTTCACGGTAGACACTCTATCGCGACTTGAATTGATGATTAGTACAAAGTTGACTGCGGGGTTGTTTGGACGGTATTTCTTATTTGGATTTGAAGTGAGGTTTTCCAGGGGTGTTTACTTATTTTCGTCTTCTTTCTTTCTACCCTTCTGCGAAGATGACTTGTTTGGGCATTTATAGAGGGTGATAAAGACTTGGCTATTTAGTTGCGTTTGTGATTCTTTCTCATTTAACCCACAACGTAGCTATCACTTCTGTGTCTCACTCAGTTGAGAATGTCAAGAGGTTTTGTACATTAGGTACACCGTTTCTTGTTCACGAGGATTAGTACAAGTTTAAGTAACAAATCTGAGGATTTTCACTTCATAATCAAGTTTGGTATATCGGGTTTACTTCTCCATGTGGTCACTACAATAGCCGACAGGATGCGTGATTGATGTGTTTACCAAAGTGTTGATTGGATGGTTGATGATGTTGGATTATGAACCACTGCATGTTCCCCTAAAACAGATATTCACCGAAACCAAAGTTGTCATAACATATTCAATCTGATATTGTTTACGGTTTTGTCTTGATTTTGTAAAATCCCGCGAAAGAACCTATTTCTCGGTTTAAATCATAGACTTGTAAAATCCCGTGACAATGGAAACATCCTGGTAATTGTAAAGTGCATTTCCGGAACTATCCTACGGTTTATTCTTGGTTTTGTAAAATCCCCCGAAAGAAACTATTTCTCGGTTTAAACCATAGAGTTGTAAAATTCCGTAATGATGGAACCATCTTGGAGAAGAGAAAGTGTAATTCTGGATCTTACTTGATGCTGGTGCTACGGTTTCTGCTTCAAAGAAGGGATAAAAGGGTGTACTTCATGAATTGGGTGTGTGTTTGGATATTCGTCATGGCAGTTTGGTTATTACATAGTTTTATGGGGTTATGTGCTTCTGACCATGGTCGGGATGAAAACCATTATCAAAGTTCACTTCAAACGTCAAAGGAGGCTAGAATTGAGCTTTTAACCAGAAGATGTGACAACGGAGTAAATTCACTATTATTTATTTTAAGTTGAAGTGAATTATCACGGGCGAGTGTACTTAGTATCTGAAGGTATCGGGGATGGATGGATGAAGATTCTTCATGATCCTTGTTCAAGCGTATTTCCAAAAACGAAGACTTGGAAATCTAGTTATTTTTTAGAGTCTATTTTTTCTGGGGGAATTGGGCTCTTTTTACCACAAAAATAACTATCACTTTAAGGAGTTACGTTGTAGTGCTCAGTGTCACATTCAATTGTGGATTTTCAAGAGGTAATGTACGTCTATTACTTGATGGTTGGTTAGTTGAAGAGTATAGAGTACTTAAGAGATTCAATGGAGCATGAATTCTCGGCACCGCTCTTTGTTACATATGTGCAAGTTTAAGTCACGAGTTCGGGTTAGTTTACTTCAGGGTCAAATTCATCATATAGGGTTTTCTCCATCAGCTGTCACGAAAAAGAGCCTACTGAATGATAATGGGGTTGATTACATGTTTTGCTAAGAGAGCTGAAAAGAGAGAGATTATGACGTATGAACACATCAGTTCATGCCTCGTACTCTAAAGAAAAGAAATGTGTACGTTTCAGTGCGCATTATCTTCGAAAGAAGAGAAATCTTCTTATGACGTCTGTTCACATCAGTTCAGGCCTCGAACTCCAAAGAAAAGAAATGTGTACGTTTCAGTGCGCATTATCTTCCGAAGAAGAGAAATCTTCTTATGACGTATGAACACAACAGTTCATGCCTCGTACTCTAAAGTAAAGAAAAGTGTACGTTTCAGTGCGCTTTATCTTCTGAAGAAGAGAAATCTTCTCACTAATGACCATTCTCATCAACATGCTTCATACTTTTTCCATGCGCTTCAGTCATCAAGTGAACCGGGCTACTGTTGATTGTTTTCTTATTCCACTTGCTCAACTATAATGATGATGGTGACATCATGTGCTAATTTTGCGGGGGAGAAGTGTGAATAGAATACATTAGAATCACTTGTTTAATCAAGAATGGCATCTCCGTATGCAATTCTTGAGGGGGAGAAGAAGTGTGAATTTTTTGCATTGTTGATTGATATTTGAGAATATAAATGGTCATACGGCTCTAAACTCATGTAAGAACCAAACTTCTTCTTATAGGGTCATCTTTACATGGAGTTTTTCTCTTCTAAGAGCCGTTGGTTGACATCTTCACTCGGATTGATGAGTTTATCGACAAAGTGCTTCCGGTTAATGCTTCACGTATACATCAACATGATGATTCCGAACAATCTCTCTGTTCTTGTTTGATGTGATTGGTAGTTTGGTGTTACCATCTTGTGTGTTCGTTGCGGCCTGATTGTTGATTTCCTTGATGAACATCTTTCTGTTCTTGTTTGATTGGGAGGGATTTTAGTTAAGGGGATTTGCAACATGTAAGTTAATTGGGATGCTTTTTGGTGGGATGCTTTTTGGTGTGAGTTGAAGATGTTAACATTCTATTCCCCATTCGGACAATCTTGAAGAAGGTCGAGTCTATAGTCTGTTCTACATTTTCTGCTACATGTTAGAAGACTAAAGACGAGTTGCATTTAACGATCTAATGACTTCTTCTTAATCTGGGCATTTATCAAACAGATTGTCGGTTTAGGGGAGAGCACTAATTGGGGGAGTGTGAAATGTCGAATTTAATCCCCAATTAGACTTGCTCACATTCTACTTCAGCAAGTTGATTCTCACAAAGACTTCAAGCGATCTTCTCAACAGATTTCAAATATTTGGGCTTATAATGTTTTGCTGATTCTGAAGTGTCAAAACCAGCAAGGGGAAGGAGACTCACATATAAACACAAAGCGAGTAAACTTGATGAACTTAATACTTCTAAGTAACTGAAGATATCCCTGGAAGACAAATGTTATTACCGCAGAGAAACTCAAGGTTTGACTCATGGCGAGTAAACTTGATGAGCTTAATACTTCTAAGTGATTGAAGATATCCCGGGAAAACAAATGTCATGACCGCAGAGAAACTCAAGGTTTTACTCATAAAGGCGTTTAGTGTTAGTATTTCATCTACGTGGGGGAAGTGAAGTTAGAGAAAGTTTCTGAAGATAAAAGAGGTACACAAGTACGACATATTCAGGGGAGATAAATGTGTAACATGAGGGAGGTGTTATCAGTTATTCTTTCGGTGGGAATGTGTGTACTTCGGATTCTTGAGCTTCATACACGATCATCAGGGAAGAAAAATGTGAACATGGGAAGGTGTTTTCATTCCCCTCATGATGTGTATTCGGGAGAGCTTTTGGGTATTGGTGTACTTCGGGTTCTAGAGCTTCATACATGATCACCAGGGAAGAAAAATTTGAACATGGGGAGGTGTTTTCATTCCCCTCTTGATGTGTATTTGGGAGAGTTCTTGAGCATTATACAAAGAGGCTGACTGCATCAATTCAACTACTTGAGGGAATTGTTCTCTTGACACCTTTTGGAATAGATTGCTTCAGACTTCAGTGGAAAAGAAATTTGAGAAGATTATTTATGAGCGGGATGATACGTTGATGTTCTTCTTGTTGATGATATAACCCCGAATGGAGATCCTCGATTATCGTTCTTAAAAAGAGCAGCGGGATTTATGATAATGGTGTGCTTCTCTGTGTACCTGGCTAAGGAAAGCTTGAAATAGAGCTTCGAATCTGCTCATCCAAAGGATTTTCGGTTTGGGGGGAAGCTGCCAGAGTCTCACTTTCAGATGGTTCAAGTTCTCTCAATTCAGGAGCCTCGAAAGCTTTGGTGGTGAATGTTTAAGAGATGATGACTTCTATCCTCTACAACGAGGCTGCTTGATATTCTTATCTTGGTACTCATATCATCATCCTCTTAACTATATCATCTATTCTATCCATGTATATATTCATTCAAAAAAAAAAAACAAAATACAAAAATATAAAACCAACAAAAACAAAATAGAAAAATATAAAATCAACAAAAACCCATAAAAATCAGAAAATTTCAAAAATACCAAAAATATGTTTTCTCATGACATGTCTTCTGGTATCAATAACATCTACGGTATTAGAAATGTCATTCAATAATGGCACGGGACCATAGATGAAGTTTGAGCAGGAGGTGTAAATATTCTTTTTCCAAACATGTCTCAAACTATGGCTTACAGTTATTTCAGACTGTAACCCGCGCTTCAATTATGGCTTGCAGTTATTTCAGACTGTAACCCGTGCTTAAGCTATGGTTTGCTATTATTTCAGATAGCAACCCGTTCTTTAAAGAAAGGAAAGTGATGCGCTAAACTAATTTTCAAATATTTCGTGCACTTATCCTAAAAACAAAACAAGGAAAGTATGTCGAAGGACTGCTGTTCCTACACAAATGTTTTTCCGTCTAAACTTCTTCAGAAAAATATTTGTTGTGTTTTCAAAAAATGGTGAAAAATGAGTTGCTTAAAATCAATCAGATTCAGAGCTTTTATAAAATTTGGAAACTCAATCAATGACTTCAGCACTTTTAAAATCTTTTATAAAATGAGTTATTGGTTGAGGGGGAAAATGTTTTCAAATCTATATCTTCTAACGAGCTTTCTTAATTATCCTAATATGCTTAATTAAAAATAATGTTAACCTATGTTGAAGGACTAGGTGCCAAGGATATGATTGCTAGGATTAGATAATTAGAGTTTGATGAACACATTTTCCCCATACATTTATATGATCTGATTGATATGTTACATTGACTTTTATTAGTCGATTGCTGTTTGGGTGTTGTCGACCACCATATATCTGTGTGTGTTCACTAACGTATGCAGGTATATTGGTATATAATAATGTTCCAGATTCGGATCCCACAATTGAAGATGATTGGATGCCGAAAGGAAAGGGTAACTATATCTTGGGTTGACAAATGAAGAAACGGAGCTTAATTGGACTTCTATGGAGAGTTGGTATAAATGCAACGTAAGAGGTCTCACTGCATCAGCAGATGGTTTTCTTCTAAGTGATTGAAGAAACGGAGCTTAATTTGACCTCAGTTGGCATTCAAAATGCAACGTAAAAAGAAGTCTCACTGCATCAGCAGATGGTTTTTCTTCCAAACCCTACAGCAATAAAAACGGAAGCTTCTCATCCACCTAACGTATCTTTGTGCAGGGATAATAGTGATGATACCATTTTTCTAAAACTTTGAATAAAATTGTTTTTGAAAATGGAAAAATATTGTTTTGAAAATAAATTGGACTAAAATTTGAAAATCACCGGACTTCTTTTTAACAAAACCTAAGTCACTCAATTATTGACTTCTGTCATGGATTGAGGGGGAGAGTGATTTAAAATAAAGTATTTTCAAACGATATTTCTTCACAAAAGTTCCGGATTGTACAAAATAAGTGGTGATCTAAAGATTTAATGTTATGTCATGGTATGATTTTTTCTTTAGAATCAAGGTCTTTCAAAATGAAATTTTTTCTGTTCTTGTTTGATTGTGAAATTGTTTTGTTTTACTTAAAAGATCTCTTAAAAACTATCATACCTGACACTAACAATCTTTAATGTCTTAAAATGGTCCTTATCTGTCATCTTTCAAAATTGAATCTTGCCACGTCTTTCCCCAAATTTTTCTAAATGATTTAAATCAGTTGGGATCACAAATCTCAAATGGTTTGATATTTCTGATCGGGGTAGAGATCGTGATTTAAATCTCAAATCTGTTTTAAATGAAATTGGTTTTAGTCCTTTATAGGCACTCCTGCCTCCATGTGCCAAACGATTTCAAATATACAATGCACATGTTGAGGAGGAGCATTTATCCAAAAAAACAAGATGAGTATTTAAACCTGGCCACATTTTCTCCTATGTTTTCTAAACCTAATTAAATCATTTGGGATCCAAAATCTCAAAGGGTTTGATATTTTTGATCGGGGGAGAATTTGTGATTTAATAATGAAATTTGATAAAAGGTGATCGTTTTGATTTAATTGTGCACGCTGCTCGCTCATATGTGCTAAACGCTTTCGAATCTTGAAGCACATATTGAGGGGGAGCAAATAAACTATCGAGGTACGAAAGCTTTTTAAAGTGATTTATTAAGTACCTTGATTGAGTTTTTAAATGGTTTCTTAATGGCTTGTAATGTGCTTCAAAAGAACTCTTGCCTCTATGTGATAAAATGATTTCAAATTTCATATGCACATATTGAGGGGGAGAATTTTACCAAAGAAATTCAAATGACTTTTTCTAAAGAAATTGTGATCAAGAAATTATTTCAAAGAACTCTTGCCTCCATGTGCCAAACAATTTTAAATCATATGCACATGTTGAGGGGGAGCATTTCTAAAATGATCAAAACTATTTAGGTACAAAATGCTTTGATCTCGTATCACAAGTACCTTGATTGTTTTTCCAAATGATTTTTCGATTGGTTTCATGAAGGAAAGAACAATCCCAAAAGACCGACCAATTTACTTTATGCATGGTGTTATAAGGATGGTTAGGTTAGGTATTCGTTCCCATGATCCGCCAGAACCAGAGGGATCTACCCATGGACAATCCACTAGATAGTGTAGAGTCCTTAGGTATGATGAAAAAAAAAGGAGAAAAATGAGAAATGGGAAGAGTGCGGACTGAGACAGAGCTAGTACTGGAATAAACCCAACAAGGTTCTAGTTATGAAGTCTCGGTAAGCACTGAAGGGGTTGAAGAATGAAAAAGAAATGAATGATAAAAGGGTGAAAAGAAATAGCCCTCCATCAATTCAACCTTAGGGCAGAAACCGGGTTCAATTCATATGCTACTGGTGGTTACTAAGGTAACACTGGTATTGAAGACAAGACATCATGGACCCAGTGATGCACTGCACTAAACTTCCCAAACCACTCAAGTTCCTCTTAAAAGGGCTTGTTTCATTCTCACGGGGAACCTACATAATCTATCGACTTTCTCTTAGAGATTGTTGATATTGAAGAAGGAGACCCTCTCCCTAGTCTCCGGCAAAGGAACCAAAAATGCACTATTGAGTCTAGAGCCAAGAGATCATCCACAATATCTCATTAGGACACTAAATTCTTGAAGACTTACTTTTTCACACAATGTGGAAAGTAAGTATATATTAAGAGTCCTACGCATTATCCTTGTGGTATTGCCAGAACATCCGAGTGATATGTAAAAATATTCACAATGAAGATGGAAATCCTTCTAGAGCCAACATCTAACAAGCTCTTGGTGGGTGACATGTGAAATCTTGCAAAAGATCAAGCTTGTGACAACTGGATAGAAACAATGGGGAGATTCATTCTTGAATCAACCTTGGTCCAGGAATGGAATTGACGAATACTTTTGGAAAAACCGTTCGATGTGCAAACCTTCTTTTCTCTAGCACGTCGAATGTGTATTCATTTCAAATTCAAAAAGTATATCTGATTGAAAAATACTTTTAGAAAAACCGTTCGATGTGCGAATCTCTTCTTTTCGCTAGCACGTCGAATGTGTACTAATTCTCTAATACAAAAAGTATTTTCATTGAAAATTGATCTTTCTCATAAAGCCTTCGTCGTATTGCAAAACTCTTTCTTCAAGCAATACGCGATTGTTTTTCAAATAATTTTTCATCAATCAGTGAATCTCAATTTGCTGGTTCACTCACTCCGTGTTGTCTTCTTTGAGATGTTCCGGTTTGAGAACAGCTAGAACAGCTGTGAAACCCTGTCAAGGAGATTCTTAGGAATCCTACCTGATCACAGGCAGTACTTGTACTGATCAACGGGGAACCGTGGGCCGTGTACCTCAATTCAACGAAAGTGATCAAAGACACTTTCGTGCGCTTTATTGCTAACTGTCGTATGCAGGTACACCCCGACGATTGCAGCTAATCAAAATTGAGGAGTCAATCCAAAGCCGCATGTTCACAGCAACCACACTTAATTGAAGAAATCATGACTGGTGCATATCTACATAACCTGGTTATGATATTTTTACTATGCTTCTGCTACGCTGCTGCAAATATCATGAACCAGTAAGGCTTTCGCTACTCTGATGGAAAGATGTCATGATTCAAAAGTGTGAGCATGTCGGTCCAAATGTCACAACTTCACATGATGGCAACACAATAAAGGGTGATCCTGAGATTTGTTGTGGCTGATGATCTCAAAGAAAGCTCGAAGATCATCAAAGATGTGGATCAGTTAAAGGCCTCCACTAAAAGTACAAATCAGTGCGGACTTTGAAGAATCACTGCTATTGCACAAAGATTGTTGAAATGAAGAATTGAAGTCTACGAGCTCAAGAACAATGTCAAGAATAGAATGCTAGGATTTGAAATGTAAAACATGGGGTGACCTCCCTTAGGGGGAGATTGTTAGGAATTAGAAAATTCCATAGTGAAGAGTCGGTCACCCCAAATATTATCTAGCATGTGTTAGCTCGTAGACTTGTCGTTATTTACATTTTTATGTAGTTAATTAGTTAGTCAGTAGCGTAAAATAGTTTAGTGCAACACCGTGGAGGAAGGACGGGTCTTTACCCACTGTATCCCTGATCCACAGGCCGATAGGAGGTCGTGTATTGTGTAAGTATAAATACCCCTTCCATCCATGGAAGGGGTGGTGCTTATCATTTTTAATCTAATATTCCCTTTGTGTAAACATCTAGCAAGAATACTCTCTCTCTCTACTTTCTCTCTCTAAAATGGTAAACATGTATTTTGATCATCCAAGACCACCCGAATCATCAAACACATAAATATTACGATCCTACACATATTTTGGAGGAAGAGTTGCTTTTGGGAATGATCCTAATGGAGGTAGAATTACTGGGAAAGGAACCATCAACGCCGGATCTCAGATTTGTGACAAGAAGCACCCTATGTTATTCACTGACACAAAATGTCTTTTTTTCTCCCGTGAGTTCAAGCTTGTTGATGATCACTTGGCAACACTGAGAGTACCAAGAACCAATGATGTGTACAGTCTAGATTTGAAGAATATTAACTCTACTAAAAGAGCAACATGTTTAGTAGCAAGGGCAACACTTGAAGAAGCACATCCATGGCAAAGAAGATTAGGACATGTGAATTTCAAGAATATCAACAAGTTGGTTAAAGGTAATTTAGTTAGAGGTTTAGCTTCTAAAACATACAAGAATGATCATTCATGTTTGGCGTGCAAGAAGGGTAAACAACACAAAGCTTCATGCAAGAAGATTGAGGAGAGAACTATTAGAGAACCTTTAGAGTTGTTGCACATGGATCTGTTTGGACCCGTTTCTGTTGCAAGCTTAAACAAGAAGAAATACTGCTTAGTTGTAACAGATGATTGCAGTAGATTTAGTTGGGTCTTTTTCTTGGGATTTAAAGATGAAACCTTTGATGCTCTTCATGATCTTATAATAGCCCTTGAAAATCAATTGAGAATCAAAGTAAGATCTATTAGATGTGATAATGGGACTGAATTCAAAAACAAGTTTATGGATGAATTTTGTGCCAAGAAAGGGATTAAGAGGGAGTTTAGCATTGCTAGAACTCCATAGCAAAATGGTGTTGCAGAAAAGAAGAATAGAACATTGATAGAAGCAGCAAGAACAATGCTTGCAGATTCTTTATTACCTATTCAATTTTGGGCTGAAGCTGTAAGTACTGCTTGTTATGTGTTAAACAGAGTATCAGTCACTAAACCGCATATGAAGCCACCTTATGAGTTACTTATGGGAAACAAACCCAACATTCGTTTTATGAAACCTTTTGGCTGTCCTCTGACTATTCTCAATACTATTGACACTCTGGGAAAATTTGATGGCAAGTCAGATGAAGGATACTTATTGGGTTACTGTACCAATAGCAAAGTATTTAGAGTGTACAACAAGGTTACCAAAAAGGTTCAAGATTGTCTTCATATTGATTTTCTTGAAGACCCAGAAAATCAAAAAGGAAAGGTCCTGATTGGATGTTTGATCTTGATGTTTTGACTCCTTCTATGAACTATGTTCATGTCAGAGAAGAAAATCAAGTTGTTCACAAAGAAGAAGATTTACAGTACATTGTTCATGGAGTCAATATTAGCCCTGGTGATGTTCCTAATGAAGATCCCATAACCATTGAAAAGGAGAAAAGTACTGTTGAACCAAAATCCATATTGTCTGATGAAGATCATGCTCTACAAGATGAACTTACTAGGATGCTTTTTCATAAAACAAAAGCAAAATCTTATGAAGATGATCAAAGAAGAGCTTATGAAGCAGCAAAGAAAAAGGGTAAGTCTACATATTACTCTTACAGTACTTTGCATCACAGTACTTTGGATTAAAGTACTGCTGAACCAGTTGACAATACTTCTGATGATTTGAATGATCCAAACATGCATGTGTTAGAAGACACTAATGATGAGTTAGAAGATGAAGGTATTTTCTCAAATTCCAATGAAGAACCTGATTTCACAAATTTAGGTGATGATCTTGAAGTTCCATAAACTCCTACATTAAGAGTTCATAAAGATCATCCTGCTGGTCAAATCATTGGACCTTACACTTGAGGAGTGCTCACAAGAACAAAAGCTAAAGGTCTCTCTAAGCAACATAGTGCTTTACTCAGCTTTGTTTATAAACAAAACAAGATGAATCATAAGGATCAACAAACATGCTTATTTACATGCTTTATCTCTCAAGAAGAACCCAAGACTGTAGCTCAAGCATTAGCCAAAGAGAGTTGGGTTGAAGCCATGCAAGAAGAACTTCTTCAATTCAAACTTCAAGATGTTTGGGTACTATGTGATTTACCAGATGGAAAGAAAGTCATTGGTACAAGATGGGTTTTCAGAGTTAAGAGAGATGAAAGAGGTAATGTCATCAAGAACAAAGCTCGATTGGTTGCACAAGGATATAGACAAGAAGAAGGAGTGGACTATGATGAAGTGTTTGCTCCTGTAGCAAGGATTGAAGCCATAAGATTATTTCTTGCTTTTGCATCTTATATGGGATTTCCTGTTTATCAAATGGATGTCAAAAGTGCCTTTCTTTACGACACAATTACATAGGAAGTCTATGTAAAACAACCTCCTGGTTTTGATGATCCTGCACATCCAAAAAAAGTCTACAAAGTTATTAAGGCTCTGTATGGCCTTCATCAAGCTCCTAGAGCTTGGTATGAAAGAGTCTCCACTTTTCTATTGCAACATGGTTACATGAGAGGTGCAATTGATAAGACTTTGTTTATCAAGGGAGACAAAAAGGATATAATGCTTGTTCAAGTAATCGTTAGAAAGCTCGTAGTCGTAGTTATTTTAAGTTAAGTAGTTTTTAGTTAAGTAACACCGTGGAGGACGGACGGGTCTTTACCCACTGTATGCCTGATCCACAGCCCGTTGTGTGGCGTTTTATGTAAGACTATAAATACTCTCTACCTCCCAAGGTAGAGAGTTGGAGCTCATAATAATATTTTCTTTCTCTCACTATAGTTCCCAACTCTCTTCCTTTCTCTTACTAGAACTTTCTCTCTCTAACATACTTATACGCCTACTTTGATCATGGTTTAGAGTGTTTGTGAAATCCAATATCCTACAATTGGTATCAAGAGCCATGGTTTGATCACTCATCTTTCATGCTCTTTGTTTTGGTGGATTTCATAAGGTTTTTGGTGTATTAAGGGTTTAGGAGAGTTTGATTCATTTGGACAAATTCTAGTGGTAAAGTTTGAATTTTGCTTGTACTTTTGTGTTTAGGATCATCATATGTGGTTATGTTTTGAATTGGAAGGCTTAAATCATTGTGGTTTGGTTGTTTTGGATTTGTAAAGTGGTTATTTGTGAAAGAAGGACTAAGCGATTTGAGTCTCGGACTTGTGTTTCTTCAAAGCGAGTTGCTTTGTTATTTGATGCGAGTTGGTACATGCGACTTAGCTGTTTAGCGAGTTGATATTTATGCGACTTGGGTTCTAAGCGAGTTGTTTCTTTAAGCGACTTGAGATCTAAAGCGACTTAGCTATTTAGCGAGTTGTAACGCTAGCGAGTTTCTTTAAGCGACTTAGTGTTCAAGCGAGTTGATTGTGTTGCGAGTTGATACTAAAGCAAGTTGGCTATTTAGCGACTTGATTCATTAAGCGAGTTGACTGTGTTGCGAGTTGATGCTGATGCGACTTGGCTATTAAGCGAGTTGATTAATTAAGCGAGTTGTGTGGTTAGGTACTTATTCATTTAGGCTTGTTACTTCTTGGTGATACATTCTTACGGTTGTTCTTTTGGTTTAGTAAAATCCCGTGAAATAATCAATTTCCCGGTTTAATCAAAGAATTGTAAAATCCCGTAGAGCTTGAAACATGTCTACAAACGTTCCTACTATCATCTCCACTGTTGCCGAGGATGTTCAAGCAGCTGGTTCAGATACTCGTCCACCCATGCTTGACAGAACTGACTACGACTCTTGGGCTCAACGAATCAGATTGTACTGTCTTGGAAAGGAAAATGGAGTCAACATTCTCAAATCCATTGATGAAGGACCATATCGGGTTGAGACGACTAGAGATGTACTTGATACTGCTGAAGATGGAACTCTGATTTACTGAATGGACAGACCAAAGATGTATGATGAGCTTGATGATAAGGAGAAAAAGAGATTCAATGCTGATATCAGGGCTTCTAACATTGTTCTTCAAGGTCTTCCAAAAGACATCTACAAGCTGATCAATCACAACACCGAAGCAAAGGCAGTATGGGATAATGTCAAGATGCTTCTCTCAGGTTCTGAATTACCTATGGAAGACAGAGAATCACAACTCTATGACGAATTTGAACACTTCAAGATGAAACCAGATGAGAGTGTCTGTGAGTACTATGTGAGATTTCATAAGCTTGTGAATGATATGAGGAACATCAGAATGACTATGCCTAAAATTCAGCTGAACTCAAAATTTGTGAACAACATGAATCCCGAATGGCACAAGTTTGTCACCTCTGTGAAGCTCACTAAAGGATTGAAGAATACAAACTATGAGCAACTCTATGCCTTCCTTCTTCAGAATGAGAGACATGCTATGTTTGAAAAAATGATTCTTAATCAGTTCAAAACCAATCAGGGAGAGACAAGCTCATCGAATGACTCAACTGCCTTCTACTCAAACATCGGAATCACAACCAAAGCCTCACAAGTCATACCCATGGGTAATGGTAATCACAAACTCATTCCTGATCCAATGTTCAAACAAGCTGATGCTGATGCACACGTGGGTAACATCATTAATCAACTAGCTCTTCTGATTAGTCAAAACATGAATTCTCTCCCACAAACCAACAACAACCTCAGAACAGCATCTAACCCATACAATCAAGCTACTGTTAAAGATGGGAGGATCGTGGTGCAACCAGTTCAGGTAAGACAGTATGATCAGGGAAGAGGTGGAGCTGGTAGAGGTTATGTTGGTAATCAGAATCGAGCAAGGAATGGTAATCAAGGTCAACCTAGCCAATCAAATGTTATAACTATGGTGGTGAGGGACACATTGCAAGGAACTGCACATCTCCAAAACGTCCACAGAATGCTGATTACTTCAGAGATAAGATGCTACTTGTACAAGCTCAGGATAATGGTGCTGCTTTGGATGAAGAGGAATTGTTGTTTCTTGCTGAGGGCAATGCCAAGACCTATGATGCAGATGTGGATGAGCAGCCTATTCAGGAGATAGGTTACAATCATCAGAATGCCTTTCAAGTCGCTGATTGTGATGCATACGAATCTGATGTAGATGATGGACCTACTGCACACACAATTTTTATGGCTAGCATTTCTCCAATGGTTTCTCCCAAGGTCTCATCTTCACCACAAGCTGGCCCATCCAATGACAAACTCATCTCAGAGGTATTAAAACTATACGATGATGCTGATGTGCAAAAGATTCATGACAAAGTACAATCATCTGAAACTATTGAATCAAATATTGAAAATATGGGTAATATCAATGTTGTCCAATATGATCAATATGTGAAACAAAGTGAAAGTGAAGTTGTACCAAGTGATGCATCTTCTGCAGTCAACAATGACTATGTTTTTTATGAATTCACTGCATATGCTTCTGATGATTCTGTAATTTCTGAACTAAATGCCTATAAAGAACGTGTTGCTATTTATGAACAACGTGCAAAATTTGAGTTGACCACTCGTGAGCAGGAAATGGATGACCGAGTGCGTACCATCATTAGAAAAAGTAATTTTAGAGAAGAAGTATTAAAACAAGGGTTAAATTCCTTGCAAGAAAAGCTTTCTAAAACTGCTAAGCAAAAACAAGAACTTCAAGAAAATGTGAAAATGCTTAAGCAAGAATTTAATGCAAAGGAATCAAAACTCTTGAAAGATTTTTCTAATCTGAAAACTTTGAAAAACAAACTTGAAAACAAGTTGTACATACAAGGGAACACCATTCAGACTGCTCACATGATCACTAAGCATCGAGTCTTAAGCGATAAGCATAGCATTCCCCTTGTTGAGGAACCAAATCCAGAGGTAATTAAAAAGGCTAGAAATGCTCATAAGGTGCTTTATGATGGTAATGAAATCTTTAAGCCTAGGCAGAAACCTAGTTGCATTGAGTGCACTGAGGAAATAAGAAATGTGATGAAGTCACTAGGGAGAAAATGAATAAGAAGTTAGAAGATCCTGAGTGTAAAAAGAATAACATAACGATCAAACCCCATAATTACACTAAAGAAAATTGGATATCCTTGAACAAGTTTAAGCCTCGGACTCTATTAACCCTTGAACAAGTGTTCTGGAAAAAGGATATGGAAATGTAAAAAGCTAAAAATCTTGTTGAAAAGAATCCCCCATGTAGGAAACTGCCTAAAGCAACTGTGTATCCTCCTAATACACCAATGCACTTACTTCCTAGATATATTGCCACTAAAAGCAAGACCTTAATCAGTCAATATGTTATCTTTCAACTATTTGTTGATTTTGAGAAAACTTGTAAGAAAAGGATCACACCCACTGGTATAACTGAAGGGGAAAGGGGTTTTGAGCAAACTAAAGAATGCTATTTAACTGAGGTCATGCCTTTCTTTAAACAACTAAAAGATCAATTTGAGAGCCTTAAAAAAGGGATGCATTCTGATATTAAAGAAATGGAAAAGGAATTTGATGCAATGATTGTTGAGGTTAGTGACTATGAGAGAGAATTAAAATATAAAGAGATTGAGAGGAAGAACTTGCATACACTGAATGAGAATCTGATTTCTGAATGTATTGCTCAAGATTTGTTTTTCACTGCTACAAATTGTTCCATTAATGCTTCTCAATTTCATGAATTATCTGTTGCTCTGAAAGTCTCCCATGATCGTGTCATTGAGCTTGAAACAACAAATTCAAAATTGCATGAAAAAATAGAACAGGATGATCATGATAACTTGGTCAAACATTATTCTAAATTAGAAGTTGAACATCTTGCTTTGCAATTAAAACATGAACATCTCAAAGAAAATGTTAAAACCTCAAATATCAAGACATCCTCTGATGCTCCTGAGTTTGATGCAGTTTTTGAAATTAGCAAACGTGATGAACAAATTCGAGCTCATTATAACACGATCAAAAAATTGAAAGCCTAAATTTCACAACTGAAAGGTGAAAAGAAGGATGTGACTGGTTCCCATATGCCTCCACCTTTAGATTCTCAGAATTTCCAACTTCAAAACATAATTGATAACTTGCAAAAGGAAAATGATTGTTTTAAA
This sequence comes from Chrysanthemum seticuspe, assembly GCA_019973895.1. NCBI lineage: Eukaryota > Viridiplantae > Streptophyta > Magnoliopsida > Asterales > Asteraceae > Chrysanthemum > Chrysanthemum seticuspe. Next base: position 215,470,895 of record BPTQ01000001.1, on the reverse strand, counting down.
GCTGAAATTTCAAAGGTTAATGATCAAAACAAAGAGTTATGTGATTCATTTAAAGTTAATCATGATAAACAAATTGAAAAGATAACTTCTTTACTTAACGATATTGAGAATCTGAAGCATGAGGTGAAAGGAAAGTTGCCAATCCCCAATTGCAAATACTCTGTTCCTAAGTTTTCTGCTTGTGATAAATATGCTATCGATATGTTATATATTCCCCCGCCCATTAGGAATAATGAACTTGCACATAAAGCATATCTCTCACACCTTAAGGACAGTTTGAAGGGTCTCCGTGAGATTGTTGAAGATGAAAGATTAGAAAAACCTTTTGATAGTACTATAGCCTATGCCTGCATGGATGCCAAACGATCTCAGGAACTCTTAGAGTATGTAATTGTCACAAGTTCGAAATCTAGCAATAGGCGAGATAGAATAGTTGTGCCTTGTTCTATGCCTAAAGCCAAGCATGCGACCCTTGATATGCCTTGTTCCATGTCAAAATTCAAGCAAGCAACCTTTGATGTGCCTCCTAGAATTTCAGATCCCAGCACTTCTAGACCAGAAATGCAGAAAGCAGTGAAACCATGTAATGTTCCCATCGTTACTTCTACAGATGTTTAGATTGACACTAAAGTTAGCGGGTCAAAACTTAGAAGCAATGCAAAGAAGGATAGGATTACGCAAACTAAAAGTGTTAATGATAAGGAAGTGAAAGAACACCATAGGGACAAGAAGTTTGATTTGAACAAAAAGAATCGTGTTAGTTCTAGTATTAGCTCTAAGCTTACTGAAATTAATTCGAGGCCTCATGCTGTCTGCAAAACATGTAAAAAATGTTTATTTTCTGGTAATCATGATAAATGTGATGTGTTATTTCTGAGGTCTAAGATTCATAACCCAGTTAAGAAAGTTTGGAGAGCAAAACAGATTAAGCAATCCTGGAAACCTACAGGGAATGTGTTTACAAATGTAGGATTTTAGTGGAAGCCCACAGGTCGAATATTTACGAATGGCAAACCTTACCCCTCAGCTAGATCCACTATGCCTAGAATAGTGCCTGTTAAGGGTTGGAAGCCAACTGGTAGAGTAATCCCATTAAGCACAAAATGTCATTTGACTAAGTTCGATGCTTCTACTAGTTCAGCTCCTAGGAATAATGTCATTGCATCTAGGGTTTCTGCTGATTCAAAGATTGTTTGTGCTAACCAAAAGGAACCCATCAGCACGTGGGGATCCATTGTTTCCAATTCTCTGTCTTCGTCTGTTGTCCAAAGCAGGTCGTATAAATCGTCCCTTGGTATTTGGATTCGGGCGGCTCTAAACATATGACTGGGCTCTTAACGATGACGTCTGTTCAAATTAGTTCAGGCCTCGTACTTCATCATTATGGCGTCTGAAGATAACACTTCAGGCCCCGTTCCTCATAGAAAAGAAAAGTGTACGCTCTTCTGTGCGCTTTATCTTCAGCTAATAAGAAATTCTCTCGTAAATGGCCATACTCATCTACATTCTTCATCAACAAGCTTCATGTTTTTCCACGCTCATTCAGTCATCAAGTGGATCTACGTTCATTGGTGTATACTCTTATTCACTTGTTAAATCAAAAATGGCAACTTCGGATGCAATTTTTGAGGGGGAGAAGAGTGAATATACTACATGATGATGGATGTTTGAATAATGGTTATACGACTTAATTTTTGATGATGATGAGTGTATATTCTTTTTGATGAAGAGTGAATATACTAAGGATAACTGGGATTTGTTTTGATTTTTGATGACTCTCCTCCAACGCCTAATGCTACACTTACTAAGGATAAATGGGAATCAATGTTTGGGATTCATTGTTTTTCAAAGATATGTTTGATGAGTACTTTCAACCTCCGACGAATGTTGATCATCCAACTTCCGAAGCTCATGCTCCGGTTTCTATTGACTCAACTGGTTCACCATCTAAGAAGTACTTCTTGGAATTCTCAAGAAACCTTATCTCCAGTTATTTCACAAGGCGTTTATAATGACTATCATGATATTATAAGTTGCACTATTGAATAATGATCCGCTCTTTGGTATTCCTGTGCCAAATCTTCACGGATTGTTGTTCATGGATAATGATCCGCTCTTTGGTATTCCTTTGCCAAATCTTTACGGATTATTGTTCCTCTCATTGTGCACACTATAAATCAACCACATGAACATTAAGGAAAATGACTACCTCATTCGCTCGAAGACATTTGTGGTGAATCTTTCAGATCAGTCTCTACATGTATACCTTTAGGAAGAATGCATTAATGTTGAGAAATCATTTGTTCCGGTTCATTCAGTGGATCGACGTACATCTGGTTGTACGTTTATTCACGTGTTGGGCATTTGACACAAGCTGATTACTTCAGAGTTAATCAATTTTCACTTATTTGAGATTGAAGTTAAATTTCAAAGGCGTGTTCTTATTTGATAACTTGCTCGGGTCTAAGAATTTTAAGTTGAAGACTTGGTTTATCTAGTTACCAGCTGTCGGGATGGATGGTTGAAGATCTGGTTAACTATCACTTTAAGGAGTTACGTAGTTTTACTCAGTGACACACGAATATGACGTTGTGGATAATCGCAAGAGGTGTTAAAGTCTCATACTTTGGTTGAGTATTGAGTACTTAGAGATTTGCTTGAAGCATAAATTCTCGACACTGTTCTTCCAACATTAATGCAAGCTTAAGATGCAAATGCAAGGAATTCTTCTTCAGTTTCAAGTTTGGTATATCAGGTTTTCTTCTTCAGTGGTCACTTCAAATTGTCTACATATGGGTTGATAAAGATAGTCAGAGAGAGTTTCTATCGCAGTGGTCCTATGGCTCCTGGACAATCCAGTTCTGGACCCTCACTTCAAAACAGTCCCATTGGTTCATCCCTTGTACCAAATCCCCCTCCAACAGCTCCATATGTACCTCCATCAGAAGATGATTTATGGAAATTGTTCGATCCAATGTTTGATGAACACTATGAAACAAATGCTGATGAAATGTCAAATCCATCAACAGAGGCTGCTTCTATCCCTGTGAATGAAGTCAACCCTTCAGTCTCAATCTCATTAGGTCAAGAAGCGCCTGCTGCTGATCACTTAGTCTCATCAACAAATCATCAATCTTCGATTGTACATCATGGAACTGTGTCTGGCATCAATGATGAAGTTAATCCCTTTGCTACTCCTGAAGATGCTCCATTTGAAAACATATTTTGCTCCTGAATCTTCATCAGAACCATCTTCTTCAGGAGACATCGACTTTGCTACTTCAGTCCCTCAATAACTACCACATGAACACCTCAGAAAATGGACTCACGATCATCCATTAGACAACATCATTGGAAATCCCTCTCGTCCAGTATCCACACGGAAACAACTTGCAACCGATGCCTTATGGTGCTTCTTCAACTCCGTACTCTCTAAGATCGAACCAAAGGATGTTAAAACTGCCATGAATGAAGACAGCTGGTTCAATGCTATGCAAGATAAATTCATGAGTTTGATCGACTCGATGTATGGGAGTTAGTACCTGCTCCAGATTGTGCTATGATCATTGCTCTAAAATGGATCTTCAAAGTGAAACTTGATGAGCATGGTGATGCGTTGAAGAACAAGACTCGATTAGTTGCTAAAGGATACCGTCAAGAGGAGGGTATTGACTTTGAAGAATCTTTTGCTCCTGTTGCTCGAATCGAGGCAATCAGAATCTTTTTGGCTAATGCTGCTAGTAAGAACATGGTAGTCTATAAGATGGATGTAAAGACAACATTTCTGAACGGAGATCTTAAAGAAGTCGTCTACGTCTGCCAACCGAAAGGATTTGTGAATCAAGAGCATCCTACTCACGTTTATCGTTTGAAGAAGGCTCTTTACGGTTTAAAGCAAGCTCCAAGGGCATGGTATGATACTCTATCAAAGTTTCTTCTATCTACCGGATTTAGCAAAGGAGCAGTTGATCCAATATTGTTCACCAAAAAGTCAGGCAAACATTTAATTCATGTTCAAATTTATGTTGATGATATCATCTTTGCCTCGACTGACCCCAATGAGTGTGACCGTTTTTCAAATGAAATAGGTTCAAAATTTCAAATGTCAATGATGGGACAAATGTCATTTTTCTTGGGATTACAAATTTCACAAAGTCCCGGAGGTATCTTCATAAATCAATCTAAATGTGCAAATGAGATTTTAAAGAAATTTGGATTTGATTCAAGTGACCCTGTTGACACTCCCATGATTGAACGAACTAAACTAGATGAGGACCACTCAGGGATCATGGTAGACCAAACGAAATATCGTAGTATGATTGGATCCCTGATGTACCTCACAGCTAGTAGACCAGACATCTTGTTCGCAGTTTGCATGTGTGCTAGATACCAGGCTAAGCCTACTAAAAAGCACCTTGAAGCGGTTAAACGGGTCTTTCGGTATCTCCAAGGAATCATCAATATGGGACTTTGGTACCCGAAGGACACCGGTATGTCACTAACAGCCTATGCAGATGCTGATCATGCAGGGTGTCAAGATACTCGTCGAAGTACGTCTGGAGGTGCTCAGTTTTTGGGTGATAAGCTTGTGAGCTGGTCTTCAAAGAAGCAAATGAGTACTTCTATTTCCTCTACAGAGGCTGAATACATAGCCATGTCATCATGTTGTGCTCAAATCCTATGGATGAGATCCCAATTATCTGACTATGGCTTTGAATTTAACAAAATCCCTCTGTACTGTGATAATAAAAGTGCTATTGCTCTCTTATGCAACAACGTACAACACTCAAGAGAAAAGAACATCGACATTTGACATCATTTCATCAGGGAACAAGTGGAAAACGGTGTGGTGGAACTTTACTTTCTGAGGACTGAATACCAGTTAGCAGACATCTTCACCAAAGCTCTTCCTAGAGAACGTTTTGAGTTTATTCTTCCACGACTTGGCCTTAAAAGCCTTCAACCTGAAACACTCAAACGTCTTCAAGAGGAAGGAGAGGAGTAAAAGGTTTCCTTCATCTATCTCTTGTAAATATCTTTTCGAAAAGCAAAATACAAAATTACAAAACCTTCAAAAAGCAAATAGAAAAATATAAAACTTTCAAAAATCCATAAAAATTGAAAAATCTTGAACATTTCCAAAAAATATTGTCTTTTTGTCATGTTTTTCCTCGATTCGATAATATCTACGGTCTTTGTGATGTCATTCAAAGAATGACACGGGACTTTAGATATTGTTCGAATGTTTAAAAAAAAAATCAAAAAATCAAAAAATCAAAAAATATTTTTGGGAGAAAGTAAAACAATGGCTTACAGTTATTTTAGACTGTAACCCGGGCTTAAACTATGGCTTGCAGTTACTTCAGACTGTGACCCGTGCTTAAACCATGGCTTGCTATTATTTCAGATAGCAACCCGCTCTTCAAGAAAGGAAAGTGCTGAGCTAAACCAAAATTTTTCAAATATTCCCTGCACTTATCCTAAAACAAAACAAGGAAAGCATGTCGGCAAAAAGACTGCTGTTCCTACACAAATGTTTTTCCATCTAAAATTCTTCAGAAAAATATTTGTTGTTTTTCAAAAATGGTGGTAAATAAGTTGCTTGTAAATCAATCAGTATCGGAGTTTTCATAAATTTGCAAACTCAATCAATGACTTTCGCGCTTTTAATCTTTTCATAAAATGAGTCATTGATTGAGGGGGAGAATGCTTTCAAATTTATATCATCTATCGGACTTATCTAATTATCCTAATATGCTTAATTAAAAATGATGTTAACCTATGTTGAAGGACTAGGTGCCTAGGATAAGATTGTTAGGATTAGAAGATTATAGTTTGATGAACACATATATCCCATGTCTTATATGATCTGATTGATATGTTGAATTGACTTTAATTAGTCGATTGCTGTTTGGGTGATGTCGACCACCATATATCTGCTTGTGTTCACTAACGTATGCAGGCATTTTGGTATAAGAATGTTCCCGATCCGGATCCCACATAATATGATGATTAGATGCCAAAATGAAAGGGTAACTATATCTTGGGTTGACAAATGAAGAAACGGATCTTAATTTGACTTCCATGCAAAGTTGGCATAAATGCAACGTAAGAGGTCTCACTGCATCAGTAGATGGTTTTCTTCTAAGTGATTGAAGAAACGGAGCTTAATTTGACCTTAGTTGGCATTAAAATGCAACGTAAGAAGTCTCACTGCATTAGCAGACGGTTTTTCTTCCAAGCCCTACAGCAGCAACATCAACTGAAGCAGCTCAACCACCTAACGTTTCTTTGTGCAGGACAAGTAGTGAATAATACCATTTTACAAAATATTTGTTAAAATTGTTTTGAAAATGGAAAAATATTGTTTTGAAAATAAATTGGACTAAATTTTGAAAATCACCGGACTTCTTTTATCAAAACTTAAGTCACTCAATCATCGACTATGGTCATCGATTGAGGGGGAAAGTGATTTAAAATAAAATATTTTCAAACGATATTTCTTCATAAAAGTCCGTTTTGTACAAAATAAGTGGTGATCTAAAGATTTAAAGTTATGTCATGGTATGATTTTTTCTTTAGAATCAAGATCTTACAAAATGAAATTTTTTCTGTTCTTGTTTGATTGTGAAATTGTTTTATTTTACTTAAAAATCTCTTAAAAACAATCATACCTGACACTAACAATCTTTAATGTCTTAATCTGTTCTTTATCTGTCATTTTTCAAAATCAAATTTTGCCACGACTTTCCCCAAAATCTTTTAAATGATTTAAATCAATTGGGACCACAAATCGCAAAAGGTTTGAAATTTTTGATCGGGAGAGAGATAGTGATTTAAATCTCAAATCTGTTTTAATGGAATTGGTTTTATCCCTTTATAGGCACTCCTGCCTCCATGTGCCAAACGATTTCAAATACACAATGCACATGTTGAGGAGGAGGATTTATCCAAAAACCAGATGAGCTTTTAAATCAGGCACATATTCTCCCATGTTTTCTAAACATTATTAAATCACTTGGGATCTAAAATCTCAAAGGGTTTGATATTTTTGATCGGGTGAGAATTTGTGATTTAATAATGAAATATGATAAATGATGATCAATTTGATGAAAATGTGCAGGCTGCTCTCTCATATGTGCTAAACGCTTTCGAATCTCGAAGCCCATATTGAGGGGGAGCAAATGGTTTCTTAATGGCTTTTGTGATTGTGAATGTGCTCCAAAAGAACTCCTGCCTCTATGTGTTAAAACATTTCAAACAACCAACACACATATTGAGGGGGAGAATTTACCAAGAAAATCAAATGGCTTTTTCTTTGAAAATTGTGATCAAAGAAAATATTTCAAAGTCCTCTTGCCTCCATGTGCTAAACAATTTCTAAATCATATGCACATGTTGAGGGGGAGGTTTTCTAAATGATCAAAACTATTAAGGTACAAAATGCTTTGATCTCGTATCACAAGTACCTTGATTGATTTTCCAAATGATCTTTCAATTGGTTTCATGATGGAGTGAACAATATCAAAAGACCGACCAATTTACTTTATGCATGGTGTTATAAGGATGGTTAGGTTAGGTATTCGTTCCCACGATCCTGCCAGTACCGGAGGGATCTACCCAGGGACAATCCACTAGATAGTGTAGAGTCCTTAGGTATGATGAAAAAAAGGAGAAAAATGAGAAATGGGAAGAGTGCGGACTGAGACTGAGCTAGTACTGGAATAAACCCAACAAGGTTCTAGTAATGAAGTCTCGGTAAGCACTGAAGGGGTTGAAGAATGAAAAAGAATTGAATGTGAAAAGGGTGAAAAGAAATAGCCCTCCAATAATTCAACCTTAGGGCAGTAACCGGGTTCAATACATATGCTACTGGTGGTTACTAAGGTAACACTGGTATTGAAGACAAGACGTCATGGACCCAGTGACGCACTGCACTAAACTTGCCAAACTACTCAAGTTCCTCTTAAAAAGACTTGTTTCATTCTCACGGGGAACCGACATTATCTATCGACTTTCTCTTAGAGATTGTTGATATAGAAGAAGGAGACCCTCTCCCTAGTCTCCGGCATAGGAACCAAATATGAACATATTGAGTCTAGAGCCACGAGATCATCGATAAATCTCATTAGGACACTTTCAATGAAGACTCTCTGTTTCACACAATGTGGAAAGAGAGATTATATCTTGAGTCCTACGCATTATCCTTGTGGTATTGCCAGAACATCTGAGTGATGTGTATACATATTCACAATGAAGATGGAAAGCCTTCTGGAGCCAACATCAAACAAGCTCCTGGTAGGTGGCATGTGAGATCTATTATATAGATCAACCATGTGACAACTGAACAAAAACAATGGGGCGATTCAATCTCTTGAATCAATCCTGGTTCAGGTTAAGGATTGACGGATACCTTTGAAAAACAGGTCTTTGTGCTTAAAAACTCTTTTCTTTAGCACATCGACCGTGTACTAATTTTTCAAATCAAAAGGTGTTTTTTATGATTGATAATTGATTTTCAATAAAACCTTCGTTGTATTGCAAAAACAATTTCTATTGAGCAATACACGATTGTTTTTCAAATCTCTTTTCATCAATCAGTGGACTTAAATTCGCTGGTTCACTCACTCCGTGTTGTCTTCTTTGAGACGTTCCGGTTTGAGAACAGCTAGAGCAGCTGCGAAACCTTGTCAAGGAAATTCTTCGGAATTTTACCTGATCACAGGCAGTACATGTACTGATCAACGGGGAACCGTGGGCCGTGTACCTCAATTCAACTAAAGTGATCAAAGACACTTTTGTACGCTTTATTGCTAACTGTTGTATGCAGGTACGCCCGACGTTTGCAGCTGATCAGAATGAAGCGGTCAATCCATAGCCGCATGCTCACACATTACATTCATCTCTCAAGAAATCATGATAAGTGCATCAATGACTCTGATATTTTCACTCCATGCTTCTGCTACGCTGCTGCCAATATCATGAATCAACGAAAGCTTCCGCTACTCTGATGAGAAGATTTCATGATCCAGAATGTGAGCATGTCGGTCCGAATGTCACAACATCACATAATACCAACACCACAATGGATGTCTCAGAGATTTTTAGTTGCTGATGATCTCAAAAGCTGGCTCAAATTTATTATCACGTGGATCAGTAAAAGACCTCCACCTGGAGTAACCAAACATGTAATGAGAAGAATCAATGACTACGAGCTTCGGAGCAAAGTACTACATCAAGAATGCAAGAACAATTGTTAATGAAATATCTGTTTGTATTCAATGTAATTTTAGTATATGTTTGAGGTGTCCTCCCTTAGGGGGAGATTGTTAGGAATTAGAAATTCCAGGTATTAAAGAGTCGGTCACCTCAAGTATATGTAATCGTTAGAAAGCTCGTAGTCGTAGTTATTTTAAGTTAAGTAGTTTTTAGTTAAGTAACACCGTGGAGGACGGACGGGTCTTTACCCACTGTATGCCTGATCCACAGCCCGTTGTGTGGCGTTTTATGTAAGACTATAAATACTCTCTACCTCCCAAGGTAGAGAGTTGGAGCTCATAATAATATTTTCTTTCTCTCACTATAGTTCCCAACTCTCTTCCTTTCTCTCACTAGAACTTTCTCTCTCTAACATACTTATACGCCTACTTTGATCATGGTTTAGAGTGTTTGTGAAATCCAATATCCTACAATCAAGCTCCTAGAGCTTGGTATGAAAGACTCTCCACTTTTCTATTGCAACATGGTTACATGAGAGGTGCAATTGATAAGACTTTGTTTATCAAGGGAGACAAAAAGGATATAATGCTTGTTCAAGTATATGTGGATGATATTATCTTTGGAGCTACCAAACAGTCAATGGTGCAAGAATTTGAGAAGCTCATGCAACAAGAGTTTCAAATGATTTCCATGGGTGAATTAACTTTCTTTTTGGGGCTTCAAGTTAAACAATAAAATACTGGAATCTTTATTAGTCAAGATAAGTATGTCATTGAAATTCTTAAAAAGGTTAACTTCAGTACTATCAAGCCGATCACTACACCCATTAAAGCTCTAAACTCATTAGGAAACGATGAAGATGGACAAGCTGTGGATGTCAAACTTTACAGATCAATGATTGGTTGTCTTATGTACTTAACTGCATCTAGACCTGACATCATGTTTGCTGTATGTTTATGTGCAAGATATCAAGTCTCACCCAAGGTCTCTCATATGAATGCAGTCAAGAGGATTTTTAGTTATCTCAAGCAACAACCTAAGTTAGGGTTGTGGTATCCTAAGGATTCACCTTTTCACTTGGAATCTTTTTTAGATAGTGATTATGCAGGAGATAATTATGATAGAAGACCAACCACTAGAGGATGCCAATATCTTGGAAGAAGATTAGTCTAATGGCAATGTAAGAAACAAACCATTGTAGAAACATCATCCACCGAAGCAGAATATGTTGCTGCAGCAAGTTGTTGTGGACAAGTACTGTGGATGTAGAATCAACTCTTGGATTATGGATTCAAGGTCCACACAGATGACAATGTAGCTGATCTACTCACAAAGGGATTTGATGTTTCAAGATTCAACCATTTAGTGGTTAGTATTGGTATGATTAATTATTATGCTACATTTAAGGGAAGGACTTTATATTAGTTTAGTTTAGTCCTATGCATTGTTTAAGGGGAGGCAACACAATGTTCTTTGATGTTTTTGCTCTTGTGGAGAAGAGGATGGAAAGTACTGCTTGACATTTATCTGAAAGTACTGCTTTGAAAGTACTGCTTACGTAGAAAGCACTGCTGTCTTGTCAAGTACTGTTCCAATGGTCATTAATAAGGGGTAAAATTCAACAACGGTAACTTTATTAATTGGGCTTTGATTTTTTAAATCTTACCTATAAATAACTACCCTACTGACTTTTACTCTCATCTTTATACTTCTCCATCCATTCATCACTTTTCTCATCAACATTCACCTTCGCCGATTCATTTATTCTTCTACCAACAACCAATGACTATTCGTCACATCTGTAGTAAGCACAACATGGTCGCTAATTTGGACAAGACGCCTTCGAACGTCACTTTTCATGATATTATTGATTTCCTAACTGGGTCTTCAATCAATTATGCTCTGCTGATCAATCCTGACATCATTGGACCATGGATTCAATAATTTTGGGCTACTGGTAGATCACATTTGCAAGATGATGAATCATTCATTCAAGCTAAGGTTGCTGGAAGGACAATTCGAATCACTGAGACTACAATAAGGGATAATTTATTGTTTCAAGATGAAGAAGGTGCTGTTCGTTTTGAAAAACAAGTACTTTGGGATACACTTAGAGATATAGTGTATGAAGCTTCACTCACTGAAACTACTTTTAAGAAGCCTTTATTTAGTCCTCATTGGAAATATCTCATTCATGTTTTGCTTCACTGCTTGAGTCCCAAAAGTACTTCATGGGAACAATTTGGTGCAAACATAGCTTCTGCATTAGTGAGATTAGCTACCAATCAACCTTTTAATTTTTCACGCATGATTCTAGATGGTATGCTTTCCCATATCACTAATGGTTCACCATTTTTGATGTACCCTAGATTTGTTCAAATATTCCTGAACAAACAGCTTGAGGATATTCCTAAACCTCAAAGCGTTTTACCTGCTGTAGTACTTCCTCCAAAGGTGTTTACTTTTATGGCTAAAAAGAGTGATAAATTTTCTGGAAGGAATACACCTTTAACTGCTCATATGTTGGAAGTAGCAAAGGCTGTTAGAGATGAAGCTGATTCAAGTAAAGATAATGAGCCTTCATTTTCAAGGGAAGGAACTTCTTCTCATACTGCACCTTCCCCAGATCATGACATTTCTCAACATACTGCTTCAAAGGAAAGTACTGCTTCTTTGCAACGTACTGCACATGCTGATTCAGAACAAGATGTGAATCCACCATCATCTCCTAACGATTATACTTCAACAGATGGGTCTTAAACATCTGGAGGAGATGAGGGTGTCATGGCTACTGAGGGAGTAGTTATGGATAATTATGCTTTAACCAGGGAATTAATGAGGTTGAAGAAGGATAATGAAGCTCAAGCTGCAAAGCACTTGAAGTTGAACAATAAGTTGAAAAGATTGAAAAGATTCGTTTGGCCCCTAGTTCAACATCACAGGTTGTGGGTGAAATCACAGAAGAAGAGAGGTCAGAAATCTAGGAAGGTTTCTAAGGGAAAGAAGCTTCCCAAGCAGTCTTCATTCACATTGGGGAGGAATTTGGAGAATGAAAATTTGAATGAAGATGCTGAACCTCATGATAATCTGAATGAAGAACCAGATGTTGAAACTTATGAAGATCCAAATAAAGAAGCTGAGCAAATTGAGCAAGCTGATGCTCAAGGTACTGATGTTCAAGCTGATGCTCAAGGTACTGGTGTTCAAAGTACTGGTGTTCAAGGTACTGGTATTCAAAGTGTTGATGCTCAAAGTACTGGTGATCAAGGTACTGCTCCTCAAGGTACTTTTAGGCAAGAGCTTATTACACCAAGAACCTTAAATTTTGATGAAGAAGCTGGTCCTTCAACAATTATACATGAAGAAGCTGGTACTTCTAATCCGATTCAGCAAAAGGAACATACTGCTAGTGATGATGAGACCATTGCTCAAATAATGCTCAACATGTCAAGACCAAGAGGTATTAGTATTCCTGGAGTTGAACAACCTCAAGTCTTACAAACTTCTTCTCAACCTACTCAAGAGTTAGATCCAAAGGATAAAGGAAAAGGTATCCTGGTAGAATCAAAGAAAAAGAAGAAGCTCACTTTAGCAGAATTAAGAGCTATTCAAGAGGCTCAAAATGAAGAAGCTGCTTAAAGATACAAGCTGAATTAGATGCTGAAATTGTTCTACCAGAGAAGCAAGCTGTTATACGAAGAAGACCACAAGGTATTGCTAAAGAAAGGAATGCCATGATGGCTTATCTGAAGGGTCAAGGATATAAAGGTTTACAGAAGTTAAAATATCTAGAGATGAAAGACTTATATGATGCTGTTAGAGAGTCTTATCAAAAGGAACTGGATGGTATTATTCCTTTTGATTCTGAAAAGCAAAATGTGGATGCAAGAAAAAGAAGTTCAAAGAGAAAGAGGATAACTGATAATGAACAGCTATCAAAGAAGTTTAAATTGAGAACAAATACAGTTGATGAGCTGAGGAATTATCTAAGGGTTGTTGATTTTGAGCATCCAAAGTCTAAAGAAGTTGCAGAGACGAAGTCTAAGATTTCTACATTTGTAGTTGTAGAATCAAAATATAGAGATTATCTCATCTTTCATAGAGAAGATGAAAGTTTTAGAGCATTTAACCTGTTGTGGGACATACTGCATATGATAGATAGAGAAGATTTGTTTCATCTGTATCAACAAATGAAAGAATATTTTGAGCATATTCCACCAACAGGAGTGGATTTAGTCTTTCTGGGTGATCTTACAACTATCTGGGAGATAAAAGAAACAAGCAATGATGCTCTCTAGAATAATCAAGAAGATTGGGAAATCACAAGCTGGAGATTCTTTGAAGAATCAGAAGTGCATGTACTAGAGTTAGAAGATGGTACCATGATTCATATGCTAGCTGAAAGGAGATATCCTCTTACAAGAGATCTTATTATCAAAATGCTAGATCATGGTATTGAAGTTGAACAGGAGAATGAAACATCTCTTATGGTAATTGAGTTGTTTATCAAATGGACAACTTTAGTAGATGATGATGCATAATTACTGGTATGGTCTTTATTATATACATCTTTTGAATAATCAGTACTTTATTCAAAGTACTGCTGAACAAATAGTACTTTATCAAAGTACTGCTTGCAGCACAAAACCAGTAAAGTCTTTTAATAAAAATAAGCAATTTTTGTAAAGTGTAAAATGCTTTTTGAAGCACAAGATAACAGCAACAAATTGTTTTGAGAGTAACACTTGGTGTTAGTATTTGTACTACACAACAAATGGTAATCAACTCACCATGTTTAATAAACAAGAAAGAGTTTGACTCATCATGAGGATACGACTTTGATGTGATTATCAAATTTGTTTTTAGTTGACAATTTACTAAAAATTGTATGGTTTTCAACTCACCATATCTGTATTAGTGAAGAGTTGGCTAGCCCACAAGATAAATGGTTTGTGGTAAAGGCTATGGAAAAACCATTTGTATGGTAATTAGTTTACCATGGTAGTAAGAACTAACTAGTCCAAAAGCAAACGACTCTTTGTAAAGACTTAACAAATCCGTTGATAGTTGATGATTTGCTAAAAGTCATATGGTTATCAATGTACCATGGTTTTTCACCTAAACATTGGCTACTCAAGAGTTAATGGCTTTGGTAAAGAGACATCAAAATCCATTATTTTTCAATGATTCACCTCTTACAAGAGTTTACACACCTGGAAGTGATGAGAATAGTCTGAAACTTTATGATCTGATGTACATTTTGCCATATGTTGCTGAGTAGCTGAAAAGATCTGTTGCTGATAAAGGTTGCTGATAAAGATTGCTGAGATGATGATAATACAAACATAGTGAGTACAAGAAGAATTTGAAGTTAAAGATACAATCTTTCCTTGAAGACAAAGATGTTGAAGTTAAAGATTCAATGGAACTTGAAATCAAGCAAGTAGAATTCAAGTTAGGGGAGGATTGTTGGGTTATAAAGTCAAAGTGTTGCTGAAAGTCAAAGTACTACTTAATGAAGAAAGTCAAAGTACTGCTCGTCAAAGTACTGATATGCTAAAGGACTGTTATGCAAATTGTTTAAGGATTATTATGTAATTCTAGAATATTCTTAGATTAGAATTAGTTTACTTGTCGTACAAGGATTGTAAACCGAATAGGGTATTCTTTATGCCTATAAAAGGACCCCCAGAGTGGCATTAGAGATACGAATGAACTTAAATGCAAGTACGATATTAGAGTTATTTAGCGATTAGGTTTGTTAGTGAATTTGTATAATAAGCAGGTTCAAAGTTTGGTTTTAATATAATCGTTGAAGTTTAAAGTTGTTCTTTTTAGCTTTGTTAAAGTAGATTCCGCATACTTAATAGAGTTATATCAGTGTTTCATTGTTAGTAGTTTTGGATTTATCCTAGGTTGCTAAACCCTTACAAGCTACATAGTTAGTTTGGTCAGAGTATATCGATCCAACAACTTTCACTAATCATCACCACCATAGATTAGCGAAAACTTACTTTTGTAAATATTGAGTCATCTACCATCACCACTAGCTTTAACTCTTTATATTCCAACTTCACTTCATATCTTCTTTCTAGGAACTATTTTGCAGGCTTTTATCATATTATATTATCACTTTTCTTATGATTATAATTAGGAGACTACACTTCATGAGATCTTTGATTATATCATTTATATATCACATATATACATCTTATTTTTCTTTGTCAAAAAGATGAAATATATTGCACTAATGTTTTTCATTGTAGGTTCATCATCATATACACTCGATTGAATATAACTTACTCATCTAATGATGAAGTTTGCATCAATTATTTTTCTTATTTTAGGTGCTTCTTGACACCCTCGAACACGGAGGAATATCCTTTAAGCACTCATATTGCATCGTCTATACACTTGGTTGTATATGACATATTTGTCAAAAGACAAAGCTTCTATTATACTAATATTTATTTTGAAGGTTCATCTTGACGCCCTAGAGCAAGGGAAGCTTCCGTCAAGAATTTACTGAATGCATCTTATACACACTTTGTTGTTTATCACTTACTCGTCCAATGGCGAATATTTTTTTGCACTAATATTTGTTTTGTAGGTTTTTAATAATACCCTGGCGCCTCAAACAAGGGGGAGCAACCGTCAAGGGGGAGAATGCAAGCATTCATCATCATTCTCACTTTTCAACAAGCCTTTGTGCTTCGATAATAAGTAGAGAAAATAGGCTAACATTGTTATGCATTTTTCTTTATCATATATTTCTCATAATTTTTGTTGCATAAAACTAACCTTGATGTAGGTTAAGCCTCTTAATTTGATCCATGGATCCACTACCTAACAACGAACGGATTGAAGTGGACGATTTAACTTCACTAGGGATGATGCAAGCTCGCCTTTATGGGGAGAAATAAAGTTAAACTTCAAGGACACGCCCTTTTTGTTTCGACAAAAGGGGGAGAAGAGTGTAAACGGAGAAGGTAATGTAAAGGTAGTAAGTAACTTTTTTCATTTTACTTTCTATTACATTTACATATCTTTGTCATCATCAAAAAGGGGGAGATTGTTAGTGCAAATATTACGATATTTAATCTATACAGTCTCGTTTGTTTTGATTGATGACAAACATGTAACTTGTAATACATAACGTAAAATGTACAAGTTACTTGTAATCACATTTTGTCTCAACATACATTCAACACCTCTCCATGTCTCAAGTCCTCGTATGTTACAACACAGGTTCGTACATGTTTGTTATGTGGCATTATGATCAAACCCATTAACAAATCATTTAGAATGTTTAAAATACGTTTAGAGTCACTAAGTATTTTAATAGGTTAACCATTCTATTTCGAACCTCATTTTACATTTTGCATTCACAAGTATTTTATACAAATACATCTTTTGTAAAATGTCTAACAAATATATACTTTTATTTGTACAAGTAAACTAACTATAATATTCATACAAGTACTAAAGTTTACTTACACTTGACAAAATATATTTTATTTTGACAAGCACTCAACTAGATAGTTTATTTTACAAAAGGTAACTAGACATTTTATTAACTAGTTACATAATACATTTTACAAGTTTACTTGTATAAACTTTTTAATCTAAAAATGGAAATACATGTTACATCATGGCATGCATCATCTTTGAAATCCTTGGAAGATCTCTTGAATATTTTGGTTAGATTGTCACTCAATATATCAAATGTGATCTTGGGAAGATATGGTAATATCTTGAAAATATTTGAAGAAAGATTTTTTAGATTTTCTGTCAGGCACCCACGGCACCAAAAGTTATAAAGGGCGGAACCCTTTTTTTGGTTCCTTGGTCCGTGGGCACTGTTGTTCCCTTTTTCCTATAAATAGAAGAACATTGTTTTCCCATTTCCTCACCACTTCAAAACACATCTTCTCCACCTTCTTGCATACATTTAGATTTATCATTAACAATGTAGTAACATACATTAAAAACCCTAATGATCATGATCATAATGCTTCTAACATTCATCTTTGTTGTAAGCATACTCTACATCTTGATCAACCAAGGAAAGCTTGGAGATCTAGCCATCCCCATTCACCATAAGCTGAAGATCTATCACAACAAGTTTAGGGAACTTGTGATCTTCATCATGAAGGCTTCCTATCAATGGAAGATCATTTAGAAGTAGTTATTCATATCCATTAGAAATTTATGTCATGGATCATTGTTGTAAAACATCATTGCATCATCACAACACTTTCACCAAACTAGATTAGATGGTTTATGTGTTTGTGCCATAAAACACAAGGTTTGTTATGTTGGGCCATAAAACATAATGGGAGTGGTTGCACCCTTGTAAAAGAACTCGACATCTAGCTTAGTGTCGGAAATATTGTATAGGCGACGTTAGGTTGGTTCTACCTCGAACTAGAACCCGGTATTTAGCTTTGTACCGGAAAAAGTGTAAGCGACGATTGTAAGGTTTTCTCCGCCGAGAAGGGAGCTTGTTGATTTAGTGAAGTAACTCTCGAGTTGGGTACTCGGGGAGTGGAGTAGGGCGAAAAGGAGATCCGTGACCGAACCACTATAAATCCTCGTGTTCGGTTTGCACTTTCCTTTCTTTATCTCTTTAGTTTTATTATTACACTATACTATTGCTTGTGATGTGGTTTGATGTTAATGCTTGTGTGACAACTTGGTTTACTATGCTTTATATTGATCACAAATAATAATTGGAACTTTCATATTATAACAAGCTTCATAAGCGATTTGATACTAAAGATCTAAAGTTTTTAAATGGTAACGTATTCACCCCCTTCTACGTTTTCACACAGTCATAATCTTCCGTGTCATCTTCGTCTAACTAGGAGACGACCGAATCTGATTTCTTCATTTTTGGCTTGGAGGAGGATCCCGGTTGTTGCTTGGATGATGGTGGAGGTGACGGTTGTTGTTGGGGCTCAGGAGTTTCTTCGTCTTCACCACCAGTATATTGAAAATGATCATCGGTTTTCACCAATGGTGGTGGAGACTCAGTATCCTGAGGTTTTTCAGATGCAAGAGGTTGCTGAGTAGCTTCAGTTGTAGATGTGGTGGTGGTCTTTTGCAGTGGTGGTGGCATAGATGATGAAGACTCGCCAGTTTTATTTTGTCGTTTAGCGTTCGGGTCTTTGTCTGTGTCATCATCATCTCTGTAACGCTTCTCTATACCAGACGCTTCCTTGCATGTAGTCTTCAGTTGATGAGCAAGGAGAACCTCAAGAAACTTCAGTTCATCAGATGTGATTGTCGAAGATCGAGCAGTCATCTGAGTTATCAACTGTGATAGTAGATCAATTTCGGTTACATGAGGAGGCTGGACTGGTCGAGTCTGCATTGTCACCGGTGTTGTTGTAATTGTCTGTCTGATCACTGTTCTCAAACTAGGATAAAGTTGTTTGGAGAACATGTCTTTAGTTATTCCATGGATATATTGGAGAAGGAACTGATGAGTATATTCCTTGATCTTCTCGTCCATTTCTCCTTGTACGTCTCTATTGAGGAATAGCTTAATCTGATCTCTCTCCTCAATTAACGTGTTCATCTCATGGCTAAGTAAATTGACCCTGTCAGCCAGCAAGTTCAATTTTCTGTCTACAAGACTTCGTTTTCTTGCTTGTTTCAAGGCCTTTTGGATCTTGGTCTTGGCTCGAGATGCCCATGCATCAGCAGTTTTCTTGACTGACTTGGATGATGATCTTGTTGTTGTATCTTTTGATGGTGGTGGAGATGAGTGGGATGATGATTCAGTTTTGGATGGGTCATTGGGTTACTATGAGTGTTTCTCAGGATTGTGTTCAGGATTATCTTTGATCTAGCTGTCTGTTTCATTTTTGATCCTTTCTTCTTCTTCCTTCTTAGCAAGCTCCTCTTAAGCACGTGCTTCTTCAGCAGCCTTTTCCTGTTTAGCCTTTTCCACATCTTCATCAGTAAACATCTTAGTAGCTTCTTGTTCATCTTACTCAAAATCGAACTTAACTTCATAATCCTGCTGCTGCTCCTCTGTAGATTCCTTTGTGGTGTCACTAGTTCCCTTATCGGATTGATTAACCACATCAAGAACTGGTGTGACTGGAACACCACCGCTGGAACCTCCAGGGCCTTTTAATTGTTGTGCTTCAAAATCTTTGGCAACTTGCTGCAACCTCAGTCGCTTCAGAGTTTTCTGGTAATCTCTGTCTTCATCCAAAGGTTCATTCTCTTCCTCGGAATCTTCCTCTGCTACTGGTTTATTTCCTTTATCGGATGAGGGACTAGGGGGTTTGTCTTCTGACTTTTGAGTAGATATGTCATCCTGTTGTGATTCAGAGTAGTAAGTCACCTCATCTGACTCAGTTTCAGAATCGTCGTAATGTGGAATATCTTCAGGTTTGACTTGAGGACGAACGATCTAAGCTGGGACTCTTTTCTTACTGGGTGGGTGTCTTTTCTTGTACTTAGTTGTACTCCTTGTGCCTCCAGTGCTTCCAGTGTTACCTGATCTTCTAGTCTTTTTAGTAGGCACTGCAGAAGTCTTTTCATCCATAAACCCAACTTTCCCTGCTTTCACTGCTTCTTTGTAACGAAGATACGAGGGAAGACCCTTGATTGTATCAGTGATTAGGCAGTCAAGTAACTCTGCACCTTGTTTCCATGTTGACGAGTCCTTAAATCTGACAATGTTCAAAGTTGGCTCATATAACACTGAGTGAGTCTTGGGGTCATTTATTCTCATTGGGATGTCCAGATTCTTCCCGATAATGTTTTGGATCAACAACTTTGTATATCTGATAAAGGGAATCTTTGACCAGGCTTCTTGAGATGCTGGATCATGTCTTCCTATATCAGACTTGCGTAGTCAATGTGTTGTTTGTTGACCATTCCCCAAAATGTCTGAAGGTGCATCAATTTAGGATGTTCATGACCGCTATCTCTTCCAGATACAGACTTAGCGATCATGATGTAGAGAGTCCTCCAGGGCTGAGGGATGTTCTTTAGATCAACAGTGGAGTGTTTGGTGATGATTCCTGCAGCTTTGTCATATCCGATATCAACCATGAATTGCATTACTGCCTCTTCAGTGGGAGTTGGCACGTAATCGGCAGACTGAATGACTGGTATAAGAAGAATAATGCGAAGTTCCGCTACCGTGACTGTGACTTCCTTGTTGTTATGGGTCACTTTGACTGCATCTTTGATCTGTGCCAAACCGTCAAGTTTTATCACTCAAGCCGACCACTTGTGAATGGCCGACCGTAACAAACTTAAAACAGTTCAGACACAAATGCAATGAAGATCAGGGGAGTATAGTGTTTCCCCGGGTCGTTATGTCCCAGCGAGCTATGCGATGAATCACCAAACGAATAGTGATCGAGAGATTTGAACGGAAAAGGGATTTGAATTATTATAACTACAGAAATAGCCTATAATTACAAAGGCTTAAATACAAATTAAAGAAAATTAAAAAGATAAATTCTATTAAATAAATGCTATCACTATTTGTAAAACTGATGTTTTTGATTTTACTTTTATAAAACTTAAATTAAAAACTACGTGACGTATACAAGAAAATGTGAAACTGAAGCAATATTAATCCTAAAATTATGAAAATGATATTTTTACAAACCTAATGATATGAGAAAATTTTAAGAAAAAGAAAATTATTTTTATAACTATTTATCTAATTATTATTAATTAAAAACTATTTTTAACTATTTAATAATATCCTAAAATACAAGAAAATATGAAATAAAGCTAGAAAAATGAAATTATGACTTGGAAAAATCTAAAATAACTAAAGAGAATTTTCAAAACTATTTTTGTATTTTTCTGATTATTTTTGTATTTTCTATGAATTAAAAAATATTTAAAACTACTTAAATTGCTTAAAAATACAAATTTAACTACGAAAAATATAGAAAAATATTTTTTTAACTTTTTATATTTATCTTAATCTAGGAAAAATGAAAAATTATTTTTTTGAAACTTTTCTTAATTAATTGTATTAAAAGCTAATTAAAAATGCATAAAAACTGATTTAAATCAAGAAAAATAGCAAACTGATCTAGAAAAATCTGAAAAATTCAAGATAAGTCTAAAATAATATTCTAAAGCTGAGAAAAATATAAAAACAGAGGGTTGTGTGTAGGATTGTGCAACTGCAGTGTAAAGTGCTTAAAAATAAGCACTTTGAATAAGCCAATGAACACCAATAAGCACCAACTGAACACAGAAGCTCTAATATGCTACAAGTCCCCAAATGCAACTAATAACAACTACTCTAAACCACTGAATTGCAACTTACACAGATTTGATGTTTTGAGTAAAATGCTAAAAACAGTTTTGAGGTACTAAGTTTGGACTTAAGCACAATCTACCCAATAAGCTAAAAATGAAAACCAAGTGTTGGATCCTAAGCTAGACCTGGGTGACTATCTCTAAACCAAGAAACAGACCTAGATAAGCTCTTATGAGCTTGGTGCAAGGACTGCAAGAAACTGAGAAAAGTGCACTGTGACTATGCCCTGTCACAGGGCACTTTTGACCTAATGGACAAGCTCATTTTGAGTTTATAAAAAATTTACAAAAATCCACTAAAATGGTGATAAGAAAATAGACCAGTTGACTTTTTTAAAACTACAATTTTCACTTAATTTGGCCCAGAGATGAACTCATGAAAATTCATGCTAGATAGGCTCAAAACTGGATTTTCAACTTATTGACTTTTGAAACAGATTTGATCAGTTGACTTTTATGAATTTTGCAATCAATTTATGGACTGATCTTGATGTTATAAGATGAAATGACACTACTGCAAGTTATACAAATGATTTTGAAACACAAAACAAGACTTTGATTTGCAAAAACTTCAACAGATAAGCATTAAAGACAGATGAGATGGGATTTTGACTTTTAGCCTTTGCAGGCACACTATTGAGAAAGATATGAGTATAATAGAACTAAACAAGCCAAAAACAACAAGAATCTTCCACTGAATAAACCTCTAAGACAGTTAATGCATCTGTTCCAAACACTCTTTTAACAACTGATTTGCAATAAAAACTGAGCTAAACTCTTAACTAGCTAACATTAATGATCAAACTGAGTTTAACTAACTTAAATACTACTTAATAAACAGAATTGAACTATTTATAACTACCAATAAAGATCATGCAATGAAACCTTGAAAATAACTTACAATAGGTCCCAGCCACTATGGCTTGAAAATCAAAGAACCAATGAACCTCTAACCTATTTCTATTAACCCATTAACTCTGAACCAACCCAAAGCCAGCACTGCTACACCATTTTCCATTTCCAAGTCCAAATTTAGCCCAGTTTGACTTTCATTGACCAAATTCCAAAATTGATTGAAACTTAAAAGCAAGCTTACAAAAAGCTATAATAAGCTTATATAAGCTTGTTTGAGTGAGAAAATAAGCTATTAAGAGCTTGTGCATAAGAATTTGAAATGGAAATTTTCAACAGTGACCATGAAACAAGAATTCTTAACATAAACTTGAATTGATACTTAAAAAAGGTTGTAATACACTGAAACAAGTAAGCTTGATACAATGAAACTTGAAAATACAACTAAGAATTCATTTAAGACTTAAGAATTTTAAAAACGAAATACAATTGAAAATTAAACTAAGTGCTACTTTTCTCTTGCCTCTTCTGCTTCCTTTTATACTCCAAACTTCTTATCTCTCTCCTCTGATCACTTCCCAGCAATAATATGGACCATTGGATGGCTTAGGATGATATTGGCCATTGGATGCATTTTGGCGCCAAAACTGTTTTAACAGTCGGGGGATTGATATCTTGGACAGGGAAGGGGCGCATTAAATGTTGCTTTGGAGGTTGTTGAGGAGGAGGGGTGTTGGGATATGAAAGTGCTGAAGATATCAAAGTACTGAAGATATGGAAGTACTGTAAGCTGCAAAGTACTGGAAGAAGTTAAACAGTCAAAGTACTGCTAAAGACAAAGTCAAAGTACTGCAGATAAAGTCAAAGTACTGCTAGATTAGAAGAACTGTTATATTCGTTTATGGAAAGTATTGTATTCCATGTTTAGATTACTTGTCGTACAAGGTTATCAATTGTAAACCGACTAGGATATCCTTGAGCGTATAAAAGGACTCCTAGATTGGCATTAGAGGTACGATTTCAGAAAAAGAGTTTTAGAGTTTACGAATTAAGAGTTTAGAGAAAAGTTCGAATATCTTAGAGTTGTATTAGAGTATCTGCATATTAAGCAGATTTAGAGTTTTATTAATAAAGTTTCTTTTTAGCTTTGTTAAGTAAATTCCGCGTACTTAATAAAGATTGCTCAGTGTTTCTTTGTTAATAACTTAGGATTTATCCGAGGTTATTAAACCTTAACAAGCTAGTTTAGTTTGATTAAAGTATATCGATCCAACAAGTGGTATCAGAGCTTGTGTGGAAACTCTGACTAGGAAGAAACCCTAAACTATTCAAGATGTCGACTGAAGCTGTTCCACCACCCTCAATCACCTCACTCAGAATTCCAGTTATTAAGAAGGGAGAATATGATCTCTGGTGCATGAAGATGAGGCAGTATATTGCCATTACAGATCATGCTCTGTGGAATGTGATTGTGAATGGGAATGAAGTTGTTCCAGAACCTGTTCAAGTTCCTGGACAACCTTTAGCACCAAAAGCAGTTTTACCACAAGCAACCCTAAGGAATCAAGAGAAGGCTCTTAACATTCTCTTGTCTGCTATTCCAGATGGTCATCTTCTCAAATTTCACGATGCTAAAGATGCTAAGCAACTCTGGGCTGCTCTCAAGACCAGATTTGGAGGGAATGAAGCCTCTAAGAAGATGCACAGAAACTTGCTGAAACAGCAGTTTGAAACATTCACAGTAGGAGAAAGAGAGAGTCTTGATGCTGCATATGATAGGTTTCAGAATCTCCTCAACATGTTGGAGTTATACAAGGCAGAAGTATCAGTTGAGGATGCTAATTTGAAGTTTTTAAGGAGTTTGCCATCTACATGGCATGTGATTGCTACTATGATCAGAGGACAACAAGGATTGGAGGTTATGGACTTTGATGATCTTTATCATCAATTGAAGGTGTATGAACATGAGATGAGTGGTCAACCAAATTCTAAATCTCACAGCATTGCTTTTCTATCATCTGAAAAGAAGAGCAGTACTTCCAAAAGTACTGCTTCTCCTCAAAGTACTGTTTCTCAAAGTACTGCCGTTTACAATCCCCCATCATATACTCAGCAGGCCCCACCATCAACCACTTTGAACTCAGATGAAGTTGTGTGCTCCTTCTTTGCACAACAAGCAAGCTTACCTGTCACTTATGAAGAGGATCTAGCACAGATTGAAGAAGATGCACTTGAGGAAATTGATATCAGGTGGCAAGTTGCTTTGATCACTGCAAGAATCAAAAAGTACATGAAGAAGACAGGCAAAAACATTGATTTCAAACCAAAACAAGGAATAACTTTTGACAAATCTAAAATTGAATGCTTCAATTGTCAAAAGACTGGTCACTTTGCAAGGGAGTGCAGGTTTGCTAAGTATCAAGCAAACAGAACATCTGAGAAGCCTAAACTTGAGCTCAAGGAGATTCCAATAACTGAAACAAAGGCGTTGGTTGCTCAAGAGAAGTTATCAGAAGTGGACTGGAGTGAAGAGTTTGATGATGAACCAGTGACATACTGTATGGTAGCAGTGGAAGATGCAGTTGAAGACACAGTGGAAGCATTGGACTGGAGCACTGCTTTTGATGAAGAATCTAAACATGCTGCTTTGGAATCTGATGATGGCTTTGGAGGTTTTGATTGGAGCAAAGAAAGTGAAGATGATCCTGTTCTTCTTGCTATGGTGGCTACTTCACCAACTCAGTCTCCTATCTCTGAGGTATGCTCAAACTGTTATGAATTCTATCAAAAATTGCTTAACAGTTATGTGATTGAAAGAGATAATTGTATTAGGGCTAGGTCTGAGGTAGCAGGTTATCAAATCACTTTAGAGTCTATAGAAGCTAAAATCATAACACATGAAAATAATGAAATGGCTTGGGCTGAAAAATATGAACAACAGGATTATCAGTTGAAACTTAGTGAATGGAAACTAAACTGTAAAATTGCTGAAATTGAGAAATTAACTAAGGAAAGAGATGATTTGGTAGCTAAGTTTGATGCTTGGAAAGAGTCTGGCCTGTCCCATGTTCAGTATGTTGAAAAACAGAGAAGGGCTTACATTAGAACAGGCTTAGGATTTGGAATGGACTTTAGTACTGTAGAAGAAAATCAACCTAGTGATCAGGATGATGGTGATTTTGAGGATATAACTACTAGTGATGATGAGCTCATTAACTATTTAGATTCATCTAGTAATGAAGGCTCAGTAAGTGAACCACCTCCTATGAAAGACAATGGTTATCATGCTGTTCCCCATCCCATTAGTCATCACCCCTCTAGGCCTGATGTTTCTCGTTATGGAGTAGATAGTCTAGAGTTCAGGAATAAGCTAATTGCTAAATCTAGAACTGAGAAACCCAAAGAAACTGTTGAAAACAATGTTCAAAATCCAGCAGTACCTTTTAATCAAAGTACTGCTCAACAAGCAGTACCTTCTGCAAAACCTTTTCAAAACAGTACTGCTAAACCTTTTTGGGATAATTTTGGTCAAAACAAATTTTATCAGTCCTCAAGAAGGCAAAACAATTTTGGGCATAGACATAGAAGAAATCACTTTGGTCATATGGGTCAAAAACTGTGTTTTGTGTGTTATAGTCCTACTCATTTAATCAAAGATTGTGACAGACACTCAGAATATCTAAGCAAGTTTCCAAGGAATAAGTCTAACAATCAGAGACCTAGAGAGCACAAACCAGTTTGGACTAATTCTAATAGGGTTAATCACAGAAACTTCACACCAGACCATAGATACCCACATCAGAGAAGAACTTCAGTATCTCACAGTACTTTCCAAAGTACTGCTCAAAGACAAGGTACTGAAAACCATGCTTGGGATAGAAATTCTAGGAGACCTCATTATCAACCTAAAAGTTATCACAGTTCATATAGGGGATCTAGATCACAAGAACCTCCTGTTAAAACTGAATGGGTTAAAAGGGAAAGAACTGCTGGGAGACATACAGTACGTTCAACAAAAAGTGAATCAGATGTTTTTGTATCAAGAGAAAAGGCTAATAATCTGGTGAAAGAAATTTATGTTGAAAAACCAGAGAGTTTTGAAAATCCACATGCTAAACATCAAAAGATAATTTTGGATCATAATCTGAGAGATAGTGAGAACTACATACTCAAGGAATTTGAGTTTGTGACTTCTCAAGGGGAACACAAGTCAGTAATGGCTTGGGTTCCTAAAAGTTTCTAACTCTTTTCTTTATGTGCAGGGCAACCCAGAAGAGGAGCTTAAAGATCATCTTATTGTGGATAGTGGTTGCTCTGGAAGTATGACAGGTGATAAAGAGATCCTGTCTGATTTTAGAAGTATTAGTGGAGGTAAAGTTGCATTTGGGAATGATCCCAATGGAGGAAGGATTACAGGGAAAGGAACAATTAAAGCTGGGAGAATTGATTTTGAGAATGTCAGATATGTGAAGGAACTGAAGTTCAACTTGTTGTCAGTCTCTCAAATTTGTGATAAAAAGCATCCTGTGTTGTTCACTGACACAGAATGTCTTATCCTTTCTTCTGACTTCAAACCTGTTGATGAAGACTTGGTAGTACTAAGGGTACCAAGGACAAATGATGTGTATAGTTTAGACATGAAGAGTCTACATTCGTATGGAAGAGCCACATGTTTGGTGGCTAAAGCAACATCTGAAGAGGCACATCAATGGCATAGACGATTGGGCCATGTGAATTTCAAGAACATCAACAAACTGGTCAAAGGCAATTTAGTTAGAGGTTTACCTTCAAAGACTTACAGGAATGATCAATCATGTTTGGCATGCAAGAAGGGTAAACAACACAAAGCTTCTTGCAAGAAGCTTGATGAAAGGAATATTAGAGAACCATTGGAGCTATTACACATGGATTTATTTGGACCTGTCTCTGTGGCAAGTTTAAATAAGAAGAAGTACTGTTTGGTTATTACTGATGATTGTAGTAGATTCAGTTGGGTTTTCTTTTTGGGATTTAAGGATGATACCTTTGATGCTATTCAAACTCTTATAATAGCACTTGAAAATCAGTTAAGACTCAAGGTTAGAGGTATTAGATGTGACAATGGAACTGAATTCAAGAACAAGCCTATGGATGATTTTTGTGCAAATAAA
Source organism: Chrysanthemum seticuspe (assembly GCA_019973895.1). Taxonomy (NCBI): domain Eukaryota; kingdom Viridiplantae; phylum Streptophyta; class Magnoliopsida; order Asterales; family Asteraceae; genus Chrysanthemum; species Chrysanthemum seticuspe. The sequence goes on along the minus strand of BPTQ01000001.1, from coordinate 215,443,359 downwards.
GGTATAAAAAGGGAGTTTAGTATTGCTAGGACTCCTCAGCAAAATGGTGTTGCAGAGAGGAAAAATAGAACTTTGATTGAAGCTGCAAGGACCATGTTAGCTGACTCTCATCTCCCTATTCAATTTTGGGCAGAAGCTGTAAGTACTGCATGCTATGTACTTAATAGAGTCTCTGTCACCAAACCTCAGATGAAGACACCCTATGAATTGCTGATGGGCAATAAACCCAACATTCGTTTTATGAAGCCTTTTGGATGCCCTCTTACTATTTTAAACACTATTGATAATTTGGGGAAGTTTGATGGCAAGTCTGAAGAAGGTTACTTATTGGGATATTGTACTAACAGTAAAGGATTTAGAGTCTACAACAGAGTTACTAAGAAGATTCAAGACTGTCTTCATGTTGAGTTCTTAGAAGATCAAGACAATGAGAAAGGGAAGGGTCCTGATTGGATGTTTGATCTTGAGATTTTATCTCCTTCAATGAATTATGTACCTGTTAGAGAGGAAAATCAACCTTTGCATAATGAGGAAGATATTCAATATGTTGTTCATGATATTCATCTTAGACCTGATGCTATTCCTGATAAAGATCCTATGAGTTCAAACCAAAGTACTGATATTCCTAAGAAAAGTACTGTTTCTCCAAAACAAAGTACTGATGCACCACAATCCTCATTATCTGCTGAGGATCAATCTATTCAAGAGGAACTTAATCAGATGCTTCTTCAAGATGTTTTAGCACATTCTTACACAGATGAACAAAGGAAAGCTTATGAAGAGGCAAAGAAGAAGAACAAGACTGCAGAGTTCTCTTCCAGTATTTTGGACAGTACTTTCAACCAAAGTACTGATGCACCTGTTGACAGTACTTTAGATGATTTGGATGATCCAACCATGCCTGAGCTAGAAGAAACTGATGATGAGCTTGAAGATGAAGGTATTTTCACAAATTCCAATGAAGGTGCTGATTATACTAACTTAGATGATACATATGAAGTTCCACAGTCTCCAATCTTACGCATTCATAAGAATCATCCAACGGATCAAATCATTGGTCCTTCTACTTCTGGAGTTATGACAAGACACAAAGCTAAGGGTTTCACAAAACCTCATAATGCTTTACTTAGCTTTGTGAATAAACAAAACAGGCTAAATCATAAGGATCATCAAACTTGCTTATTCACCTGTTTTATCTCTCAAGAAGAACCCAAGAACATTGCTCAAGCTTTGACTAAAGAAAGTTGGGTTGAAGCTATGCAGGAAGAACTTCTTCAATTTAAACTTCAAGAGGTCTGGTTTTTATGTGATCTTCCAGATGGGAAGAGAGTTATTGGAACAAGATGGGTCTTTAGAGTTAAAAGAGATGAAAGAGGCAATGTTATCAAGAACAAGGCAAGGTTAGTTGCTCAGGGTTATAGACAGGAAGAAGGGGTAGATTATGATGAGGTTTTTGCTCCTGTGGCAAGGATTGAAGCTATTAGAATCTTTCTTGCTTTTGCTTCTTATATGGGTTTTCAGGTATACCAGATGGATGTCAAGAGTGCATTTCTTTATGGCACTATTACAGAAGAGGTGTATGTGAAACAACCTCCAGGTTTTGAAGATCCTAAGTATCCTAACAAAGTTTATAAGGTAGTGAAGGCTTTATATGGTCTTCATCAGGCACCTAGAGCTTGGTATGAGAGGCTCTCTACATTCTTATTGAAACATGGATACAGGAGGGGAGCCATTGACAAGACTTTGTTTATCAAGAGAGATAAGAAAGATATCATGTTAGTACAGGTGTATGTTGATGATATTATCTTTGGAGCTACCAGACAGTCCATGGTTAAGGAGTTTGAGCAGCTGATGCAGAAGGAATTTCAAATGAGTTCAATGGGAGAGTTAACATTCTTTTTAGGACTTCAGGTTAAGCAGTCCAAGGAAGGGATTTTTATTAGCCAAGACAAGTATGTTACAGACATACTTAAGAAATTTAATTTTGATGATATGAAGGCTATTACTACACCGATTAAATCTATCAATTCATTGGGAAAAGATGAAGATGGTCAGCCTGTTGAAGTCAAGTTATACAGATCTATGATTGGCTCTCTTATGTATCTTACTGCATCAAGGCCTGATATTATGTTTGCAGTGTGTTTATGTGCTAGATATCAAGTTTCACCAAAGATCTCTCACTTGAATGCTGTCAAGAGAATTTTCTGTTATTTGAAACAACAACCTAAGTTGGGGTTGTGGTATCCTAGAGAGTCACCTTTTCACTTAGAAGCTTTTTCAGATAGTGACTATGCAGGTGATAATTATGATAGAAGATCCACAACTGGTGGATGCCAATATCTTGGAAGAAGGTTAGTCTCATGGCAATGCAAGAAACAGACAATTGCGGCAACATCATCTACTGAAGCTGAATATGTAGCTGCTGCAAGTTGTTGTGGTCAAGTTTTATGGATGCAGAATCAACTCTTGGATTATGGGTTCAACTTTAAGAATACTCCTATCAACATTGATAATGAGAGTACTATTTGTATTGTGAAGAATCCTGTGTATCATTCCAAGACAAAGCATATTCAGATTAGGCATCATTTTATCAGAGACTGTTATGAGCATAGGCTCATTAATGTGGTTAAAGTTCACACAGATGATAATGTAGCTGATTTACTCACCAAAGGTTTTGATGTGTCACGATTCAATCACTTGGTCGTGAGCATTGGAATGATTAACTACTAAGCTATGTTTAAGGGGAGGACTATAAGATGTTGGATATAGTCCTGTGTATTGTTTGAGGGGAGGATGTTAGTTTATACTTAGTGTATATGAAGGTTTTTGGCAAAGTACTGTATTTCCTGAAAAGTACTGCTTGGGAAAGTACTGCTTGGGAAAGTACTGCTTATGTGGAAAGTACTGTTTGTCGTATTAAAGTACTGTTCCAACGGTAATATTGAAGGGTAATTGGTCATAACGGTAACTTTGTTATTTAGGCTGTGATTTTTCAAATCTCACCTATAAATAACTTCTTTCCGAATTTCCCTCTCATATTCTTATTTCACATCTTTTCCATATTTATCTCCCAATTACCATCTCTTTACAATCTTTCTATTGTGCTTATTCTTTCAACAATGGTGAATCGTTTAACTGTTTCGAAGCACAATATGGTGGCTAATTTGAATAAGACTGAAGCAAATGTGGCGTTTTATGATATTATTGATTATCTTACTGGGTCGCCTCTTAGTTATGCTCTTTTAGTGGAGCCGGATATAATTGAACCATGGATTAATGAATTTTGGGCTAATGCTAGAGACAATATGGAGGAGGATGAATATTATATTAGATCAACTGTTGCTGGACGTACTATCAAGATCACAGAAGCCTCCATTCGAGAAGATTTATTATTTGCTGATGAAGATGGGGCTATTAGATTTGATAAGCAACTGATTTGGGATTCTTTTAGGAATTTTGGTTATGAAGGTTCTTTGACTGAACAAACTTTTAAGAAGGCTTTATTCTGTCCTCAATGGAAGTTTTTGATTCATGTTCTGCTCCATTGCATAAGTTCTAAAAGTACTTCTTGGGAGCAGTTTGGGTCAAACATTGCATCTGCAGTAGTTGGTTTAGCTACAGGCAGGGTATTTAACTTTTCACGGCTAATTTTGGATGGAATGTTATCACATATATCATCTGGGGCTACTTGGTTGATGTATCCAAGGTTCATACAGGTTTTCTTGAATAAACAATTGGCTGATGTTCCTAAACCTACTGCTTTACTACCTGTTATTGTGCAACAAGCCAAAATTTATACGTTCATGGCTAGGCGCAGTGATTTGTTCAGAGGCGGAGATATTCCTTTAACTACTTCTATGATGGAAGTTGTTCAAGCTGTACGTGCTGAAGAGAATGAAGACAGTGAAGGTACTGCATCTGCACAGGGTACTGCTTCACAAAGTACTGCTTCTCGTGAAGGTACTGCTTCCTTACACGGTGATGATTCTTCAGGTCCTGAGGTTCAAGCAGAGATTGAGAGAACACCTACTCCATCTCCTCATCCATTTGTTTCTGGTTCAGAGGAACATTCGCAAGTTCAAGGTGATGCTCATTCTATACCTCGTGAAGGTCTAACTATGGACAACTATGCTTTGACAAAGGCGCTTGCTAGGTTGAACAAGACTGTTGAGCGACAAGCTAAAACTATTAGGAAGCTAAAGCGAAATTACTTCTGGTTGAGAAATTTTGTTAAACCCTATATTCAAGGCTTCAATTTATGGGTTAAGGAGGAGAACAAACGTCGAAAAGCACTTCGTAAGGAATTACAACGAAAGAAGGTTCCTCAATCATCTTCTGTCCATTTGGGGAGGAAATTTAAAGAACAGAAATTGAAAGAAGATGATAACAAGGAGAGTGGATCTCAAAGTACTGAAGAATTGGTTCATATTGAAAGTTCTGAAGAAAAGTCTAAATCTCAAAGTACTGAAGAATTGGTTCATATTGAAAGTTCTGAAGAAAAGTCTAAACCTCAAAGTACTGAAGAACTAATTATTGAAGATCAAGGTACTGAACATGAAAGTACTGCTTTTCATGAAACTATCAGACAAGAAGTAATAACTCCAAGGGTTTTGAATTTTGAAGAAGAAGCTGGTCCTTCTACAGTTGTTATAGAGGAAGAGGAGGAACCTAGATTTAAACCCATACATTCACCAAGTGATGATGTGTTAGTTGCTACAATTCTTGATCTGTCACAACCAAGAGGAGGTGTTACTATTAGAGAAGAGCAAGAAGCTCAAGAAGCTCTAAATAGAGAAGCAGCTCAAAAAGTACAAGATGAATTGGATGCTGAAGCTGCTGAACCTTTACAGTCTCCAACACCTGTTAGATTCATGACAAGAAGACCTAATTTAGCTAAAGAAAGGAATGCAATGATGGCATATCTTAAAAGCAGAGGATTTAAAGGATTACAGAAGCTAAATTATGTGGATATGAAGAGGTTATATGATGCTGAGAGAGAAGCTTATAAGAAAGATGTTGCAGGCATCAAAGACTTTAGAGATGAAGCTTTTTGGACTGAAGCTGAAAGGAAGAAAAGCTTAAAGAGGAAAAGAATAACTGAAGATACAGATGTTCAGTTTTCAAAGAAAGAGAAGGTTGAATTAAGATCTGAGACTAGTGATGAATTGAAGAATTATCTCAGAGTGGTAGATTTTGATTATACAGATGAAGATAATGACATGAAGATGAACAGATCAAAGATCAGTGCTTTCAAAGTTGAGAAATCTAAGAATGGAGATTACATGGTTTTTCACAAAGAAGATAAAAGTTTCAGAGTTTTTAAAAGGCTATGGGATTTGCTGCATATAATAGACAGAGTAGATCTATTCTACTTATATCATGCTGTGAAGACTTATTTTGAAGATAATCCATTAGAAGGGATTGGATTGGTTTTACAAGGGGATCTCATAACCATGTGGGAAACTGATGAAATGAGTACTGATGATATTTGGAAGGATCAAGAAAACTGGGAGATAGTTTGCTGGAGATTCTTTGGAGAATCTGGAGTTCATGTCTTGGAACTGGAAAATGGTATATTGATTCACATGTTTGCAGAAAGAAGATACCCTCTTACAGTTGATCTCATGAGAAGAATGCTTGAGCATGGATTGGAAGTAGAAGAGGCTGATGATATTGCTTGCATGGTTATCAATTTGCTTATAGACTGGACTACCATTGCTGAGGATGATCTTTAACTGGTATGAAGTTTATTTGAATATATACTTTTTGATATATCAGTACTTTTATTCAAAGTACTGCTAGTCAGACAGTACTTTCATCAAAGTACTGTTTGCTGCATTAAAACCAGTTAAAAGAATTTTAGAAGCAACTTTTTGCTAAATAATAAATATTTTCTGAAATAAAGGTTGAATAAATGGTTTTTGTGATGATAACATCAATAGGTTATCAATCCACCATGGTTACAAAAGGATTGACTAATCCATGAGCAAACGGCTCTGGTAAAGATATATCAAATCCGTTTTTAGTTGACAACTTGCTAATAAGTTGGATGGTTATCAACTCACCATATCAGTAATGTGAAGAGTTGGCTAGCCCACAAGAAATGGCTTGTGGTAAAGGCAGTGGAAAAACCATTTTTGGTAATTAGTTCACCATTAGATAAAAGAACTAACTAGTCCAGAAGGGTACAGCTTTTGGTAAAGACAAAACAAATCTGTTGATAGCTGGTGGTTTGCTAAAAATCATATGGTTATCAATGTACCTTGGTCTTACACACCAAAACATTTGGCTACTCCAAAGATAATGGCTTTGGTAAAGAGTTCTAAATCCATTGAATTTTCAATGATTCACTTAGATGTGATGAGAATAGTATGCAACTTAAACTGAATTATTGTACAAACTGTCATATGTTACTGTGTTGCTGAAAAGATGGAGATTGCTGGATGCTGCTGTGAAGAAAACAATTCTAAGAGATACTTTGACAAAAGCACAGATTCTACAGAGATATAATCTAAAGACTAAAGAACAATCCATTTTAAAGATGAAGCTGTTAAAGATATATTCACAAAGGAACTTGAAGTCAAGCAAGTAGAATTCAAGTTAGGGGAGGATTGTTGGGATATGAAAGTGCTGAAGATATCAAAGTACTGAAGATATGGAAGTACTGTAAGCTGCAAAGTACTGGAAGAAGTTAAACAGTCAAAGTACTGCTAAAGACAAAGTCAAAGTACTGCAGATAAAGTCAAAGTACTGCTAGATTAGAAGAACTGTTATATTCGTTTATGGAAAGTATTGTATTCCATGTTTAGATTACTTGTCGTACAAGGTTATCAATTGTAAACCGACTAGGATATCCTTGAGCGTATAAAAGGACTCCTAGATTGGCATTAGAGGTACGATTTCAGAAAAAGAGTTTTAGAGTTTACGAATTAAGAGTTTAGAGAAAAGTTCGAATATCTTAGAGTTGTATTAGAGTATCTGCATATTAAGCAGATTTAGAGTTTTATTAATAAAGTTTCTTTTTAGCTTTGTTAAGTAAATTCCGCGTACTTAATAAATATTGCTCAGTGTTTCTTTGTTAATAACTTAGGATTTATCCGAGGTTATTAAACCTTAACAAGCTAGTTTAGTTTGATTAAAGTATATCGATCCAACAAGGGGACATGGAGTGGAGTAGGGTGGCTGGGGTGTTGGTGGCTGGTTTTGCAGAAAAGGGAGGGAAAAAGGAAGAAGAAAGGGGGCGTTTGCAGGTGGGTTGTTTTATTTTAAACCGGGTCGGGTAACGGGTAAAAGGGTGGACTGGGTTTGGGCTTGGTTTGGATTGAAATGGTATTGGGCCAAGGTATAATGGTTTTGGACTTAGGATGAAATATGGACCCAAGTAGTAATATAAGGACCAAAAGTGTACAATACTGAAAATCCAAGGACCACAAGTGTAAATCTGAAAATGTAATTCAAGGGTTGAATTTGCCAATCTTTAATAGACCAAGGGCCAATTTTGACACTTTTGAAATTCCAAGGATTAAACATGACCATTTTAAAATCCAGGGACCAAAACTGAAATTTCTCAAAACTTTTGGACTTTTCACCAAAGGACTAATTTTGACAATTTATGATTCCAAAAGGACCTTTGGTGACTTTTCTTTTAAAATAAATGCCTAGGGACTGATTTTGCCATTTTATGAAAGTCGGGGGACTGAAACTGCCAATTATGGAAACTTTGCTCGTTTTTTATCTGATTTTAAACATTTTGCATCTGAAATATATAAAATGCAATTTTGAGATATTTTCAGTATTTTGATGCATTTCTGAGCATTTTTAAACGTTTTGCAGTTCAGATTTAACCAAAAATGATGAGTATTTATACACTCATCAATCCCCCACACTAAACTATTGCTAGTCCCTAGCAATCTTTTGAGAAAAACTAATGGATTGCATCTCTTTACCAAAAGCCATTACTTCTGGAGTAGCCAAATGTTTCAGTTCAAGTAAGAACTATGGTACACCGATAACCATGTGATTTTGAGCAAACCACCAGCTTCCAACGGATTTGATTTGTCTTTACCAGAAGCCGTTTGCTCTGGACTAGCCAACTCTTAGATAAATTATCAATATTATCTTTGGTGAGCTGATTACCAATTATGGTTTTTCCACTGCCTTTACCACAAGCCATAAACTTGCGGGCTAGCCAACTCTTCACTTTTAAGGATATGGTGAGCTGAATACCATACAATTTTGGGCAAATTGAAAGCCGTCAACGGATTTGAGATATTTTTACCAAGAGCCGTTTGCTCCTGGATTAGCCAATCCTTTAGTTTATTAGACATGGCGGACTGATAACCAAGCTGAGTAAGTGCAGAACACTTGCTCCAAAAACAAAAATTTGGCCAAAAACGGGGGAATTGGGTGGTATAATTACATGATAAAATTCGTGAGAATTCCCCCCCCACACTTAGAAATGAATATTTCCCTCAATATTCAAAGTACCGGCGGTTATGCCGAGATAAAGAACGTAAAAGGGAAATACTACGGCCATTATTTAGCAAGATTTTTTTTTTTTTTTTTTTTTTTTTTTTTGAAACTTTTATATACACAACATGTGGGGCAACCCCCCCCCCCCCCCCCACACTAGGGTGGTAGAAAGATAGAAAGAAGTCAGAAATATGGGTGAAAACCCATATGGCATGCTACTGTTTTTGATTCCCGAGTCGCTAGCTTGACTCGATCCCCGCATTCATTGGTTCATGGGGAAAGTTTGTAGATCCGGGACAACCACAGGAGGAATGTCCTCTCCAAAATAATGCTTCAATCGATGACCATTCACTTTAAAGTTTGGACCATCGGGTTGAGATAACTCAATGGTCCATATGGAAATACTTTAGTGATGGTGAATGGTCCAGACCAGCGGGATTTTAATTTTCCCGAAAAAATCTTCAATCTTGAGTTGAAAAGAAGGACTCGATCACCGACGTTGAAAACGCGGTTCTTGATTTTTGAGTCATGAATCTTCTTTGTCTTTTCTTTGTAGATCAAAGAGTTCTCGTATGCTTGATCACGGAGTTCATTTAATTCATTCATTTGAACTTTCCGGTGATCACCAGCTGTCTGAATATCGAAGTTGGCATGTTTCAAGGCCCAGTATGCCTTGTGCTCAAGCTCAACCGGCAGATGACATGCCTTCCCGTATACAAGCTTGTATGGAGTGCACCCGATGGGTGTTTTATAAGCTGTACGGAAGGCCCAGAGTGCGTCATCTAGCTTATCCGACCAAGAGGCACGGTTTTCGCCAACCGTCCTTTCCAGAATTCTTTTAATCCCCCGGTTGGAAACTTCCACTTGCCCACTTGTTTGGGGGTGGTACGCAGTAGAGAGACGGTGAGTTACACCATACTTTTGCATGACTCTTTCAAACTGGTCATTGCAGAAATGCGTACCACGATCACTGATTATAGCTCGTGGAGTTCCAAACCTAGCAAAAAGAGATTTTAAGAATTTCACCACAACTCGGGCATCGTTGGTAGGCAAAGCCTTAGCTTCAACCCATTATGACAAATAGTCAACGGCCACGAGTATGTATTTGTTACCGCGAGACGAAGGAAATGGCCCCATAAAGTCAATGCCCCAGATGTCAAAAATCTCACACACTTGAATGGCGTTTTGCGGCATTTCATTTCTTTGTGAGATATTCCCGTGACGTTGACAAGCGTCACAGGTTTTGACAAATTCATGGGCATCCTTGTAAATCGTGGGCCAATAGAATCCGGAATCAAACACCTTCTTGGCGGTGTAGTTGGGGCTATGATGTCCCCCAGTAGGTCCAGAATGGCAAGCCTTGAGAATGTCAATAGCTTCCTGACCATACACACATCGCCGGATGACTTGATCCGCACAAATTTTGAACAAGTAGGGGTCGTCCCAGAAGTAATGTTTTACATCTTTAAAGAATTTGTTTTTCTGTTGGGACGACATCCCTTTCACCACAAAGTTACCCGCATGGTAATTTGCAAAGTCAGCAAACCATGGGGTAGAAGAGTCTCCACGAAAAGAAACCACATTTAGTGTTTCGAGAGGAAATGTTTCATTTATCTCCTTTTTCTCGAACACATCCTGGTGAGGGTTTTCTAGACGGGATAGATGATCAGCAGCCAGGTTCTCAGCTCCTTTTTTATCACGTATAATGATATCAAATTCTTGTAGGAGGAGAACCCAACGGAGCAATCTCGGCTTTGCATCTTGTTTTGCAAAGAGATATTTGAGAGCCGAGTGATCCGTATACACCACGCATTTGGTCAAGATAAGGTATGGCCGAAACATTTCACACGCATACACCACAGCTAATAATTCTTTTTCTGTAGTGGTGTAATGGGTTTGAGCTTCAGTCATAGTTTTACTTGCGTACTGGATAGGCTGAAAATGCTTGGTTTTGCGTTGCCCCAAGACTGCACCGATAGCAAAATCACTTGCATCGCACATTAGTTCAAAGGGTAAATCCCAGTCGGGGGCAACTAGAATGGGTGCTTTCGTAAGCTTTTTCTTTAGTGTTTCAAAAGCTTCGATGCACTCAGGAGAGAAGATAAAAGGAGCATCTTTTTCGAGAAGATGGGTCATAGGCCGAGCGATTTTAGAGAAATCTTGTATGAATCTACGATAAAACCCGGCATGACCTAGAAAACTCCTAATACCTTTGACGGTGGTAGGATGAGGCAATTTAGCAATAACATCAACTTTTGCTCTATCTACCTCAATCCCATTTTTGGAAATCTTATGGCCAAGGACTATGCCTTCTTTGACCATAAAGTGGCTCTTCTCCCAATTTAGACAAAGATTGGTGTCTTCACACCTTTTGAGCATTTTATCTAAATGGGAGAGACATGTCTGAAATGAGTCCCCAATGACCGAGAAGTCATCCATAAACACCTTCATTGTTTCCCCGATCATGTCATGGAAAATTGCCATCATACATCGTTGGAACATGCCAGGAGCGTTACATAGGCCAAAAGGCATACGTCTGTAGGCAAACGTCCCGTATGGGCAGGTGAATGTGGTCTTTTCTTGATCCAGCGGATCAATGGGGATCTGAAAGTAACCCGAGAAACCATCAAGGAAACAATAGTATTCGTTCCCTGCTAATATCTCAAGCATCTGGTCCATGAAGGGCAGAGGAAAATGGTCTTTACGGGTGGCTTCATTTAACTTGCGATAGTCAATACACACACGCCATCCCATAACCAATCGAGTTGGAATTAACTCGTTTTCTTCATTTGTGACAACAGTTATGCCACCCTTTTTTGGAACGCAATGAATTGGGCTAACCCAAGGACTATCAGAGATCGGGTAAATTAAACCGGCATCAAGAAGTTTGAGAACCTCTTGTTTAATAACCTCATGAATCTTAGGATTCACCCTTCTCTGATGTTGGACTGCTGGTTTGAAGTCATCCTCCATTAAGATTTTGTGAGTACAAAACTCAGGGTTGATACCCTTAATGTCGGAGAGTTTCCAAGAAATTGCTTGCTTGTGTGACTTCAAGACCTTTATGAGAGCAGTTTTCTCCTCCTCAGTTAAGTCTTTAGCAATTATGACGGGTAATTTATCATCACCCTCCAAGAATGCATACTCAAGATGAGGAGGTAGGTCCTTAAGTTCAACCTCGGGAAATTCTTCATTAGAAGTTTGTACTGACTTAATTTCCTCAATCGTGATTTCTTTCGGAGGGAGGGAAGGTAATGGATCTTCATTTAACAATTGCTCAAGATAAAGAATATCTCCCTCCGAATCATAAACACCATCAATTCCAGGCGGAATTGATTCATCACTAGCAAGAAACTCATCGATCTCTTCCAGAAAGAAGTCAACTTCCTCAAACGGAGTGAGAGAGGGGGAAGAGTCGGCAATGATAGGTTGAGAAGATGTGGTGGAATCTCCACTCACAGAATTATGAAGATAACCAAAAAACTCTTGAGAGTACTCCTCTGAAGCAATATCAATTAAATCGATTCGATTAATTGATTCAGTATCATAATTTGAGGAGTACCTCGAAGTTTGATCAAGGTTAAAGATAACAGCTTCATTACCCACACGTAACGTGATTTCTTGCTCAAATACATCAATAAGAGCACGGCCCGTTCTCAGGAATCCTCGTCCAACAATGAGAGGAACCCGAGGATCGGCATCGAAATCAACAACCACAAAGTCAGCTGGAAAATGGAACTTTCCTACTTTCACGAATACATCCTCGGCGATGCCAAGAGGACGCGATATAGAACGATCTGCAAGCTCAAGAGTCATGCAGGTAGGAATAAGTTCCGGAAGAGAAAGTTTCTTCCATACTGAATAAGGCATCAGATTGATGCTTGCACCAAGATCGGCAAGGGCAAAGCATTCAATCATCCTTGGAAAAACACAAGGGAGAAGAAATTTTCCAGGATCTCCAAGCTTCTCGGGGAGCTTCTTTAACAGAACTGCTGAGCAGTTCTCGTTCAAAGGAGTTTTAGCCATTTCAAACAGCTTTTCCTTGTTGCTCAACATATGTTTGAGAGTAGATGCAAACTTGGGCATCAACATGATGGCATCCACGAAGCTTATGTCAAAATGAAGCTCTTGGAAAATTTGAAAGAATTTTTCCATTTGATGACTAGCTTTTTCGCGGAGTTTTTGCTCATTTAAACGTGAGGGGTAAGGAATAGAAGTTTTGGATTTGGGGTTGCCAACTGGAGGTTCAAAAACAACTCCAGGTTTGGTTTTGGAATTCGGGACAACCTGAGGATGGACATTGCTGGTACCTCCGTTATTAGTAGGAAGTTCCTTGTCCTTTGTCGCCTCAGGTTCACTTTCCACTACCTTCGGGAGAGAAGAAGAAGAGGTAGTAGGAATAGCGGGTCCATCATACGAAGCACCACTTCTGGTTGTGATCGCCTTTGCATCGCCCCTCGGATTAGCGATCGTGTTGCTAGGTAAAGTACCTGAGCCCGAGGGTCGATCATTTAAAGACTTCTTAATGTCAGAAATCTGGCTAACCAACAACCTGTTCATTTCCTCTTGGGATTTCATGAATTGCTTCAACAACTCATCAGATGATGGTCCAGTTGGAACAATGGCTTGATTTTGCACAGGAAAATTCTGGCCTCTATTGTTTGGATTAGGGCCTTGATTTTGAAAATTTCCTTGATTATTACCATGAAAATACCCTGGGTTGAAATTTCCCTGACCTTGGTTTCTATTGAAATTTCCTTGGTGTTGGAAATTTTGATTTTGATTTTGAAAACCATTGTTTGGACTAAAATTACCTTGGTTTTGAAAACCTTGGTTTGGTCTATTCTGATTTTGATTACGGTTTTGGTTTTGATTGAAACCAGGAGGTCCAGGGTAGTGGTTAGGACGGTGGTTCGGGTCTATAGGAGCACGATATTGGTTGCCTCCCTGATTAGAAATCCCGCCCACAGCATTAGCTTCAAAGGGGTTACCATCGGTGGCCATACAGTTGTAGTAGGCATGGGGGCCACCGCAAGTAACACAGACTTCCACTTTCTTAACTTCAGCAGGAGGTGAAGTTTGTGGAAAAGAGACTTTCTTTTGGTTGGAGAGAACCAAAGCTTGAATTGCTTCCGTGAGTTTGTCAATCTTAGCATCGGTGCTAGATTGACTCACGGGCGATGAAGTAGAAGGACCAACACTGACTTGGGAAACAACCGGCTTGCTTCGTGCAGTGCGGACTTTAGACTTGTTTTCAATGATCGCTAAAGCTTCTTTGACAGTTTTACTCAAGAAATTTCCTCCAGCGGAGGAATTGAGAGAATCTTGATCAGATTGACTCACTCCATTATATAAAGTATCGAGTTGCATCAACTCGGAGAAACCGTGGTGAGGACATTTGCGAAGCAATTCCTTAAAATGATCCCACGATTCGCTGAAGGATTCATCAAACTTTTGAGTGAACTTGATGATTTCATTTTTAAGACTCGTGGTTTTGGAAGGTGGATAAAATTCATTCACAAATTTCTTCACCAGGTCTTCCCATGTCTCAATTGACTGAGGGCGTTGTTTTTCAAGCCAAATCCGGGCTTGTCCCTCAAGAGAAAATGGGAACAGAAGAAGCTTAACAGCATCTGTAGGGACATTCTTGTATTTGATGGTAGATGCAATCTTGTTAAACCATCGAATATGAGCATGAGGATCATCCCGCTCAAAACCGTAGAATTGATTTGAGGTTACAAGATTCAGTAACCCGGTTTTGAGTTCAAAATTTTCAGCCACAATGGCTGGTACAACAATAGCATCTCCATACCCGTCGATGGGTGCCTGGAGAAGCTCACACATAGGGCGTTCTTCCGCCATGATAACGGAAGTAGTGTGAGCAGTCCGGATCTCGGATCCGACTGATGGAGCAGAAAGTCTACGGACACGCCTTCTTGGAATCTTGACAAGCTCACGAAATGGGCTTACAGATCTAGAAGAGCGAGTGCGCATACACTAGAGTTAACTCTAAGAGATCTCAGAGTTAAGGAGAGGAATGGGAATTATGAAGATATTTCTGATGAGAATGGGAATTATGAAGGGAATTATGAAAATGGGGTAAGAAGAATCTTTTTGGGTTTCTGGTTTTGACAATAACAACAAATCCAATTAAAACAAAATCGAGACAAAACAACAGTGAACTTAAACCAATAATCACAAGATGAATGGCTTCTTTGAAAAAGGTACACCAATCACAAGGACACAAAGGCAAGTTTTAAATCTTTGGTTCGGGAACTTATTATGGTCGTACCCCCAGTTAGGTAGTACACTGCCTTGGTTTGCGGTGGTTATTTTTTATGTTTTTATTTATTAAAGAAAACGACAAATCTTTTTGTATTTTTATCTTTGATACATATATAGAAACAAAAGGAAAATATTTTTGTGTTTTATACGTTTTTGGATGTTTTTGGGTTTTTGGATTTTTTATAAGAAAATATATATATATATATATATATATATATAGATGGTATGAACAAAGAGTGAATATTCAAATTACTAATCTGCTAAACGGAAGATAATCAGCACAGCTCCCCGGCAGCGGCGCCAAAAATTTGATCTGTGCCAAACCGTCAAGTTTTATCACTCAAGCCGACCACTTGTGAATGGCCGACCGTAACAAACTTAAAACAATTCAGACACAAATGCAATGAAGATCAGGGGAGTATAGTGTTTCCCCGGGTCGTTATGTCCCAGCGAGCTATGCGATGAATCACCAAACGAATAGTGATCGAGAGATTTGAACGGAAAAGGGATTTGAATTATTATAACTACAGAAATAGCCTATAATTACAAAGGCTTAAATGCAAATTAAAGAAAATTAAAAAGATAAATTCTATTAAATAAATGCTATCACTATTTGTAAAACTGATGTTTTTGATTTTACTTTCATAAAACTTAAATTAAAAACTACGTGACGTACACAAGAAAATGTGAAACTGAAGCAGTATTAATCCTAAAAATATGAAAATGATATTTTTACAAACCTAATGATATGAGAAAATTTTAAGAAAAAGAAAATTATTTTTATAACTATTTATCTAATTATTATTAATTAAAAACTATTTTTAACTATTTAATAATATCCTAAAATACAAGAAAATATGAAATAAAGCTAGAAAAATGAAATTATGACTTGGAAAAATCTAAAATAACTAAAGAGAATTTTCAAAACTATTTTTGTATTTTTCTGATTATTTTTGTATTTTCTATGAATTAAAAACTATTTAAAACTACTTAAATTGCTTAAAAATACAAATTTAACTAAGAAAAATATAGAAAAATACAAATTAAAAACTATTTGAATAAGCCAATGAACACCAATAAGCACCAACTGAACACAGAAGCTCTAATATGCTACAAGTCCCCAAATGCAACTAATAACAACTGCTCTAAACCACTGAATTGCAACTTACACAGATTTGATGTTTTGAGTAAAATGCTAAAAACAGTTTTGAGGTACTAAGTTTGGACTTAAGCACAATCTACCCAATAAGCTAAAAATGAAAACCAAGTGTTGGATCCTAAGCTAGACCTGGGTGACTATCTCTAAACCAAGAAACAGACCTAGATAAGCTCTTATGAGCTTGGTGCAAGGACTGCAAGAAACTGAGAAAAGTGCACTGTGACTATGCCCTGTCACAGGGCACTTTTGACCTAATGGACAAGCTCATTTTGAGCTTATAAAAAATTTACAAAAATCCACTAAAATGGTGATAAGAAAATAGACCAGTTGACCTTTTTAAAACTATAATTTTCACTTAATTTGGCCCAGAGATGAACTCATGAAAATTCATGCTAGATAGGCTCAAAACTGGATTTTCAACTTATTGACTTTTGAAACAGATTTGATCAGTTGACTTTTATGAATTTTGCAATCAATTTGTGGACTGATCTTGATGTTATAAGATGAAATGACACTACTGCAAGTTATACAAATGATTTTGAAACACAAAACAAGACTTTGATTTGCAAAAACTTCAACAGATAAGCATCTGGGATTTTGACTTTTAGCCTTTGCAGGCACACTATTGAGAAAGATATGAGTATAATAGAACTAAACAAGCCAAAAACAACAAGAATCTTCCACTGAATAAACCTCTAAGACAGTTAATGCAGCTGTTCCAAACACTCTTTTAACAACTGATTTGCAATAAAAACTGAGCTAAACTCTTAACTAGCTAACATTTATGATCAAACTGAGTTTAACTAACTTAAATACCACTTAATAAACAGAATTGAACTATTTATAACTACCAATAAAGATCATGCAATGAAACCTTGAAAATAACTTACAATAGGTCCCAGCCACTATGGCTTGAAAATCAAAGAACCAATGAACCTCTAACCTATTTCTATCAACCCATTAACTCTGAACCAACCCAAAGCCAGCACTGCTACACCATTTTCCATTTCCAAGTCCAAATTTAGCCCAGTTTGACTTTCATTGACCAAATTCCAAAATTGATTGAAACTTAAAAGCAAGCTTACAAAAAGCTATAATAAGCTTATATAAGCTTGTTTGAGTGAGAAAATAAGCAATTAAGAGCTTGTGCATAAGAATTTGAAATGGAAATTTTCAACAGTGACCATGAAACAAGAATTCTTAACATAAACTTGAATTGATACTTAAAAAAGGTTGTAATACACTGAAACAAGTAAGCTTGATACAATGAAACTTGAAAATACAACTAAGAATTCATTTAAGACTTAAGAATTTTAAAAACGAAATACAATTGAAAATTAAACTAAGTGCTACTTTTCTCTTGCCTCTTCTGCTTCCTTTTATACTCCAAACTTCTTATCTCTCTCCTCTGATCACTTCCCAGCAATAATATGGACCATTGGATGGCTTAGGATGATATTGGCCATTGGATGCATTTTGGCGCCAAAACTGTTTTAACAGCTGGGGGATTGATATCTTGGACAGGGAAGGGGCGCATTAAATGCTGCTTTAGAGGTTGTTGAGGAGGAGGGGACATGGAGTGGAGTAGGGTGGCTGGGGTGTTGGTGGCTGGTTTTGCAGAAAAGGGAGGGAAAAAGGAAGAAGAAAGGGGGCGTTTGCAGGTGGGTTGTTTTATTTTAAACCGGGTCGGGTAACGGGTAAAAGGGTGGACTGGGTTTGGGCTTGGTTTGGATTGAAATGGTATTGGGCCAAGGTATAATGGTTTTGGACTTAGGATGAAATATGGACCCAAGTAGTAATATAAGGACCAAAAGTGTACAATACTGAAAATCCAGGGACCACAAGTGTAAATCTGAAAATGTAATTCAAGGGTTGAATTTGCCAATCTTTAATAGACCAAGGGCCAATTTTGACACTTTTGAAATTCCAAGGATTAAACATGACCATTTTAAAATCCAGGGACCAAAACTAAAATTTCTCAAAACTTTTGGACTTTTCACCAAAGGACTAATTATGACAATTTATGATTCCAAAAGGACCTTTGGTGACTTTTCTTTTAAAATAAATGCCTAGGGATTGATTTTGCCATTTTCTGAAAGTCGGGGGACTGAAACTGCCAATTATGCAAACTTTGCTCGTTTTTTATCTGATTTTAAACATTTTGCATCTGAAACATATAAAATGCAATTTTGAGATATTTTCAGTATTTTGATGCATTTCTGAGCATTTTTAAACGTTTTGCAGTTCAGATTTAACCAAAAATGATGAGTATTTACACACTCATCAATCTTGACCATCAATCTTCTCCATAGTGTGCCAGAACTGATGGATGTAGATCTCTAGTACTGTAGCTGAGTTGGATAGCATAAGGCGGTAGGGATGTTCCTTGAGAATGTCCACAGCTACTCTGTACGACGATTCTGAGCAAGTGAAGTTGTCAAAATCAACTATGAGGTTTTTCTTTCCAATTGTTTTGTGGTAATCCGTTGGGAAGATATCTTTATTGTTAGTTCATTGGATGTATTCAGATTTTCCATGTTGACGTCCATTTCGTGATCTGAAAGGTATTGGGACAAAAGAACCAACATATCGAAAGTCATTATGTTAGTCTAAGATTGATTTTATTGTCCCATTATTAGTTGAATTTGTTATGATTATGAATGTTACGAGTCCAAAGTCACATTTAGTCCAATAGTCCAAAGTTGAAGTGATAAGTTACGCGAGTATGTTAATTTTGAATTTTAATGATTAGATTTCACTTGATCACACAACATTTTAACTTTTTGTAGCTTATGAGTGACATTTTGGTTTTGTGACATATGAGTAACTTATTACAAGTTTTGTACTCGTAATATTTCAAAATAAAATTACAAGTTGGCTTAGGCGTAAGCAAGTGATATTATGCGTAAACATGAGGACCTTAGGCGTAGGCGTAAGCTTAAGCGTAAGGGCAACCCTTAGGCGTAAGAATATCTTACGCGTAGAAGTATACATGTAGCTTATGAGCTTACGCGTAGGCTTAGGCAAAGGAGTTACGCTGTAGGATTGTGAATATTATGTTGTTTGATGATTCAGGTGGTCTAGGATTATGATGATATAAGAAAGCTACTAGAGAGATGAATAGAGTTGAGAGGATGTTTCTTGAAAGAGAGTTGTAATGCAAAAATGAAAGGTTAGATTTCAAGAAGCAACACCCTTCCCTTAGTGGGAAGGGTATTTATAGTTACAAACTAATACGTCCTCCTGACGGACTGTGGATCAGGCATACAGTGGGTAAAGACATGTCCTTCCTCCACGATGTTGTACTAAACTAAACTACGCTACAAACTAACTAATTAACTACTAAATAACGTAAATAATGACACGTCTACGAGCTAACATATGCTAGACAATAATTGGGGTGAGTGACACTTTAACATGGAATTTCCAATTCCTAACAATCTCCCCCTAAGGGAGGTCACCCCATGAAATACATTTTGCATCCTAGCATTCTATCTCTGTCTTTAGTTCTGAGCTCGTAGACTTCTATTCTTCAAGTTCTGCAATCTTTGTGCTTTAGTAGCGATTCTTTAAAGTCCGCATTGATTTGTACTTTTAGTGGAGACCTTTAACTGATCCACATCTTTGATGATCTTCGAGCTTTCATTGAGATAATCAGCCACAGTAAATCTCTGGATCACCCTTTGTAGTGTTGCCTTCATGTGATGTTGTGACTTTTAGACCGACATGCTCACACTTTCAGGATCATGACATCTTTCCATCATAGTAGCGGAAGCTTTACTGGTTCATGATATTAGCAGCAGCGTAGCAGAAGCATGGTAAAAAAATATCAGAGCCAGGTTATGTAGATATGCACTAGTCATGATTACTTCAATTAAGTGTGGATGTTGTGAGCCTGCGGCTTTGGATTGACTTCTCAATTCTGATCAGCTGCAACCGTCCAAATGTACCTGCAAACAACAGTTAGCATTAAAACACACGAAAGTGTCTTTGATCACTTTCGTTGAATTGAGGTACACGGCCCACGGTTCCCCGTTGATCAGTACAAGTACTGCATGTGATCAGGTATAATTCCGAAGAATCTCCTTGACAGGGTTTCGCAGCTGTTCTAGTTGTTCTCAAACCGGAACGTCTCAAAGAAGACAACACGGAGTGAGTGAACCAGCGAATTGAGATTCACTGATTGATGAAAAATTGATTTGAAAAACAATCGTGTATTTCTTGAAGAAAGAGTTTTGCAATACGATGAAGGTTTTATGAGAAAGATCAATTTTCAATCAAAATTCTTTTTGTATTAGATAATGAGTACACATTCGATGTGCTAGAGAAAAGAAGAGATTTAACACATCGAACGGTTTTTCCAAAAGTATTTTTCAATCAGAAATACTTTTTGTGTTTGAAAATGAATACAAATTCGATGTGCTAGAGAAAAGAAGAGATTTACACATCGAACGGTTTTTCCAAAAGTATTCGTCAATTCATTTCCTGGACCAAGGTTGATTCACGAGTGAATCGCCCCATCGTTTCTATCCAGTTGTCACAAGCTTGATCTTTAGAAAAGATCTCACATGTCACCCACCAAGAGCTTGTTTGATGTTGGCTCTAGAAGGATTTCCATCTTCATCGGGAATATTTTTACATATTACTCGGATGTTCTCGCAATACCACAAGGATAATGTGTAGGACTCTTAAAATATTCTTACTTTCCACGTTGTGTGAAACAGCAAGTCTTCATTAAATTTTGTGTCCTAATGAGATATTGTGGATGATCTCTTGGCTCTAGACTCAATTGTGCATTTTGGTTTCCTATGCCGGAGACTAGGGAGAGGGTCTCCTTCTTCAATATCGACAATCTCTAAGAGAAAGTCGATAGATTATGTAGGTTCCCCGTGAGAATGAAATAAGTCTTTTTAAGAGGAACTTGAGTAGCTTGGGAAGTTTAGTGCAGTGCGTCACTAGGTCCATGACGTCTTGTCTTCAATACCAGCATTACCTTAGTAACCACCAGTAGCATATGTATTGAACCCGGTTACTGCCCTAAGGTTGAATTATTGGAGTGCTATTTCTTTTCACCCTTTTTCACATTCATTTCTTTTTCGTTCTTCAACCCCTTCAGTGCTTACCGGGACTTCATAACTAGAACCTTGTTGGGTTTATTCCTGTTCTAGCTCTATCTCAATCCGCACACTTCCCATTTCTCACTTTTCTCCTTTTGTCATCATACCTAAGGACTTCTACACTATCTAGTGGATTGTCCCTGGGTAGATCTCTCCGGCTCTGGCGAGATCGTGGGAACGAATACCTAACCTAACTATCCTTATAACCCCATGCATAAAGTAAATTGGTCGGCATTTTGGTATTGTTCTTTCCTTCTTGAAACCAATTGAAAAATCATTTGGAAAATCAATCAAGGTACTTGTGATATAATATCAAAGCATTTTGTACCTTAATTGTTTTGATCATTTAGAAATGCTCCCCCTCAACATGTGCATATGATATTGAAATTGTTTATCACATGGAGGCAAGAGTTCTTTGAAATATATTCTTGATCACTATTTCCGTAGAAAAAGTCATTTGAATTTCTTTGGTAAATTCTCCCCCTCAATATGTGCGTAGGATATTTGAAATCATTTTATCACATAGAGGCAAGTGGTTTTTGAAGTACTTTTCACGATTGCCAATAGAAACCATTCGCTCCCCCTTAATATGTGCATCGATATACGAAAGAGTTTGGCACATATTAGAGAGAACTTACACTTTGAATCAAAATGATCATCTTTTATCAAATTTCATATTAAATCACAAATTCTCCCCCGATCAAAAATATCAAACCCTTTGAGATTTTGGATCCCAAGTAATTTAATAAGGTTTGGAAAACATGGGAGAATATGTGGCCTTGTTTAAATACTCTTCTGGTTTTTTTTGTTAAATGCTCCTCCAATATCATGTGCATTATGTATTAGAAATCGTTTGGCACATGAAGGAAGGAATGTTTTTGAAACAATCACCCTTTTAAAACCGATTTGAGATTTAAATCACGATCTCTCCCCCGATCAAAAATTTCAAACCAATTGAGATTTTGGATCCCGATTGATTTAAATCATTTAGAAAAGTTTGGGGAAAGACGTGGCCTGATTTACTTTTGAAAAATGACTAATATGGACCAATATAAGACATTAAAGATTGTTAGTGTGAGATATGATAGTTTTTAAGAGATCTTTAAGTAAAATAAAATAATTTCACAATCCGGTTGATTGAGTGACTTATGTTTAAAAAATGAAGTCCGGTTGATTTCCAAAATTTGAGTTCAATTTATTTTCAAAACAATATTTTTCCCACTTTCAGAACAATTATATCAAATTTGTTGAAAAATGGTGTTATTCACTACTTGTCCTGCACAAAGATACATTAAGTGGTTTAACATCACAAGCTGCTTCTGTTGTTGCTGAACGTTGGAAGAAAACCATCTGCAGATGCAGTGAGACCTCTTACGTTGCATTTTTTCATGCCAACTCTCCATAGAGGTCAAATTAAGCTCCGTTTCTTCATTTGATGATGAAGAAAACTATCTGCTGATGCAGTGAGACCTCTTACGTTGCATTTTGTCATGCCAACTCTCCATAGAAGTCAAATTAATCTCCGTTTCTTCACATGTCAACCCAAGATATAGTTACCCTTTCCTTTCGACATCCAATCATCTTTAATTGTGGGATCCGGATCGAGAACATTCTTGTATACCAATATACTTGCATACGTTATCGAACACACATACAGATATATGGTGGTCGACATCACCCAATTAAACACGTTTTCACAACTAGACCATTTCTATAAACGACATACACAAAAACCATGTACTACATCATGATCAACATAGAGACGTATATAGGTTTGTTATTTCTTTCACATCATTATTTCAAACCTAAGTTGCAACATCCTATTCTAGGTTGCTCGTAGAAGTTCTCACGGCATATCCATCATTCTCATTATACATTTGATATCATTTACTCTGAGGTGAGTTCATAGCCCCACTTTTTATTACTTAATTGTTTTACAAACCTTGGGGGAGATACATGCTTTATTTTTAAACCGAACACATTGCTTTCAAACTGTATACTTATCTGATTGTTTTATTAGCACTAAGTTATCGCATTTTCCAAACTTAAGTCCCTTAATCATGAATCATTAATCACTAGTGAGAGTGGGCGCGAATATTGTGAATAGATCTATTGGGATTGACGAATCCCGTTTGTATTGACCGGGTAGGCAAACAAACGCACTATATTTGAGTAACATTGGTAAAAACGGCAATTTTACCTGATAGGGCACGCACCGACATTTTCTTCAATTAATTTTGGAACACGTTAATGCCTTGATTGCATGATGCTTAGTCTAATAATAACTGTTTTGGTTTTCAAACCATTGGTGTGAGTTTATAACTCACACTACAAACATAACGTGTTCAACCATCAAACAAACTCTACGAACTTCACTCAACCTTTGTGTTGACAGTTTTAAGCATGTATTTCAGGTCCATATTGTACGAGGCTGGCACGGAGGAGCACGGATACTCAAGAAGGCTATAAATTTTATTATCATTCGAAAACCCATTTAATGTATTTTGTAAACAATGGAACCAACTAGGACCTCATTTTTTGTAAACTCTGATATTTATATAAATTGAATGATAAATCTTTTAAAACGACTCCATCAGAATTCATTTTCTATTATTATGACTGTCGTGCCATGAAGTAACACCCAATTTGAATTCCGCTGCGTATCACGAAATTGGGGGTGTTACAACTTACCCCTGTAACACTTCTTTCATTTTAAACACAATAACCTTGTAGTAGTTTTCAAATGAACTTTGTGGGTATGTTCCCTGTAAGCCCTCACGAGACTACACTCGTCCACTTGGGACACTGTAGGATCGTAATATTTATTGTGTTGATGATTCGGGTAGTCTTGGATGATGGAAATACATGTTTGCCATAGTTTAGAGAGAGAAAGAATGAGAGGGTGTTCTACTTAGAGACTTGCTTTGTAAATTATCAAAGGTTAGATTGAGAAGCCACCCCTTCCATGGATGGAAGGGGTATTTATAGTTACAATGAATACGTCCTCCTAATGGACTGTGGATCAGGCATACAGTGGGTAAAGACCCGTCCTTCCTCCACGGTGTTACTCTAAACTATTCTACGCTACTAACTAACTAATTAAATACTAAAAAACTTAAATAACTACAAGTCTACGAGCTAACATATGCTAGACCATAATTGGGGTGACCGATACTTTAACATGGAACTTCCAATTCCTAACAATCTCCCCCTAAGGGAGGTCACCCCATGAAATACATTTTGCATCCTAGCATTCTTTCTTTGTCTTTAGTTCTCGAGCTCGTAGACTTCAATTCTTCAAGTTCCGCAATCTTTGTGCATTAGTAGCGATTCTTTAAAGTCCACATAGTTTTGTACTTTGAGTGGAGGTCTTTGAACTGATCCACATATTTGATGATCTTCGAGCTTTCTTTGAGATCATCAGCCACAGTAAATCTCTGTATCACCCTTTATTGTGTTGCCATCATGTGAAGTTGTGACTTTCGGACCGACATGCTCACACTTTTGAATCATGACATCTTTTCATCAGGGTAGCGGAAGCTTTACTGGCTCATGATATTTGCAGCAGCGTAGTAGATACATAGTATAAAAATATCAGAGCCAGGTTCTGTAGATATGCATAAGTCATGATTTCTTCAATTAAGTGTGGATGCTGTGAGCATGCGGCTTTGGATTGACTCCTCAATTCTGATCAGCTGCAACCGTCCAAATGTACCTGCAAACAACATTTAGCAATTAAACAGACGAAAGTGTCTTTGATCACTTTTGTTGAATTGAGGTACACGGCCCGTGGTTCCCCGTTGATCAGTACAAGTACTGCCTGTGATTAGGTATAATTCCTAAGAATCTCCTTGACAGGGTTTCGCACCTGTTCTAGTTGTTCTCAAACTGGAACGTCTCAAAGAAGACAACACGGAGTGAGTGAACAAGTTAATTAAGATTCACTGATTGATTAAAAAATGATTTGAAAACAATCGCGTATTGCTTAGAAGAAAGAGTTTTGCAATACGACGAAGGTTTTATGAGAAAGATCAATTTTCAATGATAAATACTTTTTGTATTTGAAGAGAGTACACATCCGATGTGCTAGAGAAAAGAAGAGATTTACACATCGAACGGTTTTTCCAAAAGTATTTTTCAATCAGAGATACTTTTGTGTTTGAAAATGAATATGCATTCGATGTGCTAGAGAAAAGAAGATTTGCACATCGAACGGTTTTTCCAAAAGTATTCGTCAATTCATTTCCTGGACCAAGGTTGATTCACGAGTGAATCGCCCCATCGTTTCTATCCAGTTGTCACAAGCTTGATCTTTAGAAAAGATCTCACATGTCACCCACCAAGAGCTTGTTTGATGTTGGTTCTACAAGGCTTTCCATCTTCATCATGAATATATTTAATATATCACTAGGATGTTCTGGCAATACCACAAGGATAATGCGTAGGACTCTTAAAATATATTCTTACTTTCCACATTGTGTGAAACAGTAAGTCTTCAAGAATAATGTGTCCTAATGAGATATTGTGGATGATCTCTTGGCTCTAGATTCAATAGTACATATTTGGTTCCTATGCCGGAGACTAGGGAGAGGGTCTCCTTCTTCAATATCAACAATCTCTAAGAGAAAGTCGATAGATTATGTCGGTTCCCCGTGAGAATGAAACAAGGCCTTTTAAGAGGAACTTGAGTAGCTTGGGAAGTTGTAGTGCAGTGCGTCACTGGGTCCATGACGTCTTGTCTTCAATATCAGTGTGGCCTTAGTAACCACCAGTAGCATATGAATTGAACCCGGTTTCTGCCCTAAGGTTGAATTATTGGAGGGCTATTTCTTTTCACCCTTTTCTCATTCAATTCTTTTTCATTCTTCAACCCCTTCAGTGCTTACCGAGACTTCATAACTAGAACCTTGTTGGGTTTATTCCAGTTCTAGCTTTATCTCAGTCCGCACTCTTCCCATTTCTCACTTTTCTCCTTTTTTCATCATACCTAAGGACTCTACACTATTTAGTGGATTGTCCCTGGGTAGATCCCTCCGGCTCTGGCGGGATCGTGGGAACAAATACCTAACCTAACCATCCTTATAACTCTATTCATAAAGTAAAAAGGTTGGTCTTTTGGTACAGTTCATTCCTTCTCTAAACCAATTGAAAAATCATTTGGAAAATCAATCAAGGTACTTGTGATATAAAATCAAAGCATTATGTACCTTAATAGTTTTGATCTTTTAGAAATGCTCCCCCTCAACATGTGCATATGATTTTATAAATTGTTTAGCACATAGAGGCAAGAGTTCTTTTGAAATAAATTCTTGATCACAATTTCCTATGGAAAAAGCCATTTGATTTTCTTTGGTAAATTCTCCCCCTCAATATGTGCATAGGATATTTGAAATCATTTTATCACATAGAGGAAAGAGTTCTTTTGAAGCACAATTACGATCACACAAGCCATTAAGAAACCATTCGCTCCCCCTCAATATATGCATCAATATATGAAAGAGTTTAGCACATATTAGAGAGAGCCAGCACATTGAATCAAATGATCACCTTTTATGAAATTTCATATTAAATCACAAATTCTCCCCCGATCAAAAATATCAAACCCTTTGAGATTTTGGATCCCAAGTGATTTAATAAGGTTTAGAAAACATGGGAGAAAATGCGCCTGGTTTAAATACTCTTCTGGTTTTTGGTTAAATGCTCCTCCTCAACATGTGCATTGTATATTTGAAATTGTTTGGCACATGGAGGCAGGAGTGTTTTGAAACAATTACCCTTTAAAACCTGATTTGAGATTTAAATCACGATCTCTCCCCCGATCAGAAATTTCAAACCAATTGAGATTTTGTATCCCGATTGATTTAAATCATTTAGAAAATTTTGGGGAAAGACGTGGCAAGATTTGATTTTGAAAAATGACAGATAAGGACCATTTTAAGACATTAAAGATTGTTAGTGTCAGGTATGATTGTTTTAAGAGATCTTTTAGTAAAATAAAACAATTTCACAATCAAACAAGAAGAGAAAAAAATTCATTTTGACAGATCTTTGAGTTTTAAAGAAAACCATACCATGACATAACATTAAATCTTTAGATCACCATATTTTAACGTACAAACGAACTTTTATGAAGAAATATTGTTTGAAAATAATTTATTTTAAATCACTCTCCCCCTCAATCGATGACCGTAGTCGATGATTGAGTGACTTATATTTTTGATAAAATGAAGTCCGGTGATTTTCAAAATTTAGTCCAGTTTATTTTCAAAACAACATTTTTCCATTTTCAAAAACAATATTTCAAAGTTTTAGAAAAATTGTATTACCACTATTATTCCTGCACAAAGATACGGTAGGTGGTTGAGCCGCTTTTGTTGTTGTTGCTGTAGGGTTTGGAAGAAAAACCGTCTGCAGATGCAGTGAGACTTCTTACGTTGTATTTTAATGCCAACTGAGGCCAAATTAAGCTCCGTTTCTTCATTTGCTGATGAAGAAAACCGTCTGCTGATCAGTAAGACCTCTTACATTGCATTTTTCCATGCCAACTCTCCATAGAAGTCCAATTAAGCTCCGTTTCTTCATTTGTCAACAAAAGATATAGTTACCCTTTCCTTTCGGCATCCAATCATCTTCAATTGTGGGATCCGGATCGGGAACATTCTTATATACCAATATACCTGCATACGTTAGTGGACACAAACAGATATATGGTGGTCAACATCACCCAAATAGCAATCGACTAATAAAAGTCAATTCAACATATCAATCAAGTCATACATAAGCATGGGAATAATGTGTTTATCAATTTATAATCATCTAATCCTAACAATCACATCCTGGAAACCTAGTCCTTCAACATAGGCAATTATATTTTACAGATAAGCACGTAGGATAATTAGATAAGCTCGTTTAGATGATATAAATTTGAAAACATTCTCCCCCTCAATCAATGACTCTTTCTCTGAAAACTTTTAAAAGCGCTGAAGTCATTGATTGAGTTTTGCAAATTTATAAAACTTCTGAAACTGATTGATTTTGCAACTCATTAACCACCATTTTGTTAAAACAAATATTTTTCTGAAGAATTTTAGACGGAAAAATATTTAAGTAGGAATAGCAGTCCTTCGACATAGTTTCCTCATTTTGTTTTTAGGATAAGTGCTCGAAATATTTAAAAATTCATTTAGCGCAGCACTTTCCTTCCTTGAAGAACGGGTTGCTATCTGAAATAATAGCAAACCATGGTTTTAAGCGCGGGTTACAGTCTGACGTAACTGTAAGCCATAATTTTAGACATGTTTTGAAAAAGAATATTTACACCTCCTGCTCGAACTTCATCTATGGTCCCGTGCCATTATTGAATGACATTTCTAAGACCGCAGACGTTATCGATACCAGAAGACATGTCTTTGAAAAACAATATTTTTGGTATTTTTCTAATTTTTCTGATTTTTATGGGTTTTTTGTTGGTTTTATATTTTTCTATTTTCTTTTTGATAAATATATACAAAGATAGAGTAGATGATATAGTTTAAGCAGATGATGATACGAGTACCGAGATAAGGATATCGAGCGGCCTCGTTGTAGAAGATAGAATTCATCATCCCTAAAACTTTCACCACCAAAGCTTTCGAGGCTCTTGCATTGAAGAAAGAAATTGAACCATCTGAAAGTGAGACTTTGGCAGCTTCCCCCCCCCCAACCAAAAATCCTTTAGCTGAGCAGATTCAAAGCTTTCTTTCAAGCTTCCCTTAGCCAGGTGCACAAAGAAGCACACCATTATCATCGAACTTGTTGCTCCTTTTAAGAATAATCATCGTGATTCATCTTTCGGGGTTATATCATCCAATAGAAGAATAGCAATGTTTCATCCCACGCTTAAATAACTCTTCTCAAATTCCTTTTCCACTGAAGTCTGAAGCATTCCAATCCAAAAGGTGTCAAGAGACCACTTCCCCCGAGTAGTTGAATTGATGCAGCCCGTCTCTTTAGAATAGAGCTCAAGAGCCCGAATACACAAATAGACTTCCAAAGAATAAATGATAGCACACCACCCAATGCACATTTATCTTTCCTCATGATTGTGTATGAAGCTCAAGAGCCCAAAGTACCCAAATGCCCCCACACTTGTGTGCCTCTGTTATCTTCAGAAACTGACTCTCTCTTACATCTCTTCCCCCACTTAGTTGAAATATGAATACTAAACTCCATGAGTCAAACCTTGAGTTTCTCTGAGGTAATGACAATAGTCTTCCCGGGATATATTCAATCACTTAGAAGTATTAAGTTCATCAAGTTTACTCGCTCTCTTCCCCCACTTAGTTGAAATAAGAATACTAAACTCCATGAGTCAAACCTTGAGTTTCTCTGCGGTAATGACAATAGTCTTCCCGGGATATCTTCAATCACTTAGAAGTATTAAGTTCATCAAGTTTACTCGCGTTTAGATACGTGTCTCCTTCCCCCTTGCTGGTTTTGATACTTCAGAATCAGCAACTCTATGTAAGCCCGTATACATGAAATCTTTTGAGAAGAACACTTCTAATCTTGTGGGAATCAACATGCTGAAGTAGAATGTGAGCAAGTCTAATTGGGGATTAAATCAAACATTTCACCCTCCCCCAATTAGTGCTCTCCCCTAAACTGACAATCTGTTTGATAGATGCCCAGATTAAGAAGAAGTCTTTGGATAATCAAATGCAACTCGTCTTTAGTCTTCTAACATATAGCAGAAAATGTAGAACTGACTGTAGACTCGACCTTCTTCAAGATTGTCCAGTTGGGGAATAGATAGTTAACATCTTCATCTCATCAAATGCGTTTTAATTACCTTATATGTAGCAAATCTCCTTAACTAAAATCCCTCCCAATCAAACAAGAACAGAAAGATGTTCATCAAGGAAATCAACCTCGCAACTGGAAGCACTTTGTCATTTAATCGTATCAGCCCGTGAAGATGTCAACCAACGGCTCTTAGAAGAAACACCATGTAAAGATGACCCGATAAGAATAAGCTCGGTTCTTGCATGAGTTAGGAGCCGTATGACCATATATTCTCATATGTCAATCAACCATGCAGTAAATTCACACTTATTCTCCCCCTCAAGAATTGCATACGGAGTTGCCATTCTTGATTTAATAAGTGAAAATCTTTAACAAATATAGTCTATTCACACTTCTCCCCCGCAAAATTAGCACATGATGTCGCCATTTTCATTATAGTTAAGCAAGTGGAATAAGAAAAACAATCAACGGTAGTCTGGTTCACTTGATGTTTGAAAGCGCATGGAAAAAGCATGAAGCATGTTGATGAGAATGGTCATAATAAGAAGATTTCTCTTCTTCCGAAGATAAAGCGCACTGAAACGTACACTTTTCTTTTCTTTAGAGAACGAGGAATGAACTGTTGTGTTCATACGTCATAAGAAGATTTCTCTTCTTCATAAGATAATTCGCACTGAAACGTACACGTTTCTTTTCTTTAGAGTATGAGGCATGAACTGATGTGTTCATACGTCATAAGAAGATTTCTCTTCTTTTGAAGATAAAGCGCACTGAAACGTACACTTTTCTTTTCTTTAGAGTACGAGGCATGAACTGTTGTGTTCATACGTCATAATCTCTCTCTTTTCATCATCTCTTGGCAAAACTTGTAATCAACCCCATTATCATTCAGTAGGCTCTTTGTTGTGACAGTCGATGGAGAAAAACCCAATATGATGAATTTGACCCTGAAGTAGAATAACCCGAACTCGTGACTTAAACTTGCACATATGTAACAAAGAGCGGTGCCGAGACTTCATCCTCCATTGAATCTCTAAGTACTCTATACTCTTCAACCAACCAACCATCAAGTATAAGACGGATATTACCTCTTGAAGATCCACAATTGAATGTGACACTGAGCACTACAACGTAACTCCTTAAAGTGATAGTTATTTTGTGGTGATAAGAGCCCAATTCCCCCAAGTGGTAAAAGAAAAGGTAAAAGTCACCCAACAATAACTAGATTTCCAAGTCTTCATTTTTTGATAATAAGCTTGAACAAGGATCTTGAAGAATCTTCATCCATCCATCCCCGATACCTTCAGATACTAAGTACACTTGCCCGTGACATTTCACTTCAACCTCAAATAAATAATAGTGGATTAACGTCGTTGTCACATCTTCTAGTTAAAAGCTCAACTCTAGCCTCCTTTGACGTTTTAAGTGAACTCTGATAATGGTTTCATCCCGACCATGGTTTAATGAGCATAACCCCGTAAAACTTTGAAGTAACCAAACCACCATGACGAATATCCAAACACACATCTAATTCATGAAGTACACTCTTTTATCCCTTCTTTGAAGTAGAAACCGTAGCACCAGCATCAGAAAAGATCCCAAAATACACTTTCCTTTTCTCCAGGATGGTTCCATCATTACGGGATTTTACAACTCTATGCTTTAAACCAAAAAATAGTTTCTTTCGCGGGATTTTACAAAACCAAGAATAAACCGTAAGATGGATCCGGAAATGCACTTTACTATTACCAGGATGTTTCCATTGTCACGGGATTTTACAAGTCTATGATTTAAACCGAGAAATAGATTCTTTCGCGGGATTTTACAAAATCAAGTCAAAACCGTAAACAGTGTCAGCTTGAACGTGTTATGACAATATTGGATTCGGTGAATATCTGTTTTTAAGGGAACTTGCAGCGGTTCATCAACGGTTCATTATCCAACATCAACAACATCATCAACCATCCAATCAACACTTTGGTAAACACATCATTCACGCATTCGGTCGGCTATTGTAGTGACCACATGGAGAAGTAAACCCGATATACCAAACTTGATCATGAAGTAGAATTCCCCAGATTTGTTACTTAAACTTGTACTCATCCTTGTGAAGAAGAAACGGTGTACCCAATGTACGAAACCTCTTAACATTCTCAATTGAGTGAGACACCGAAGTGATAGTTACGTTGTGAGTTCAGTGAGAAAGAATCACAACCGTAACTAAATAGCCAAGTCTTTATCACATTCTATAAATGCCCAAACAAGTCATCTTCGCGGAAGGGTAGAGAGAAAGAAGATGAAATAAGTAAACGTGCCCGGAAAACCTTACTTCAAATCCAAATACGAAATACCGAACAAACAACCTTGTTCAAATATCAACTCAAGCCGTGACATACAATACTCCGTGAGAATGCATAATCCAAAGTATCAAACCTCATAACAAAACTCATCAGCATACCCAATTTCATCGACAAATCTCATAAATCTTATCAATTGCAAATCTTGAGAAGCCCATAGAATCAAATCAAGAACCCCGGTAGGGAGTATCCGAATAAAAAACCCATAGTCATTTTTTCATCAAATTATAGTTCAAGCAGTGAATTTGTATTCTCCGTCAAATTTTAATACCAAAAATACCAATCTTAGTCCAAAATTAATTAAACAACATGTCTTAGAGTAATTTTCGGATTAAAATGGTGTCAGCCCATAGCACTTCTCAGCCCAAAGTTCACTACCTAGAATAATTTAATCTTGAGAAGCCCATGAGTGAATTATTCCAAACTCCAAGTCCAATTTATGGGATACTAACCCACGATCTAACAAATCTGACCCAAAGAAACACACGGGCCCAATTGAAATACAACCCAATCCATTAGATAAAACTACCCTAATTATCCGGTTATAAAACGCCACTATCACACTCACTTAACCCTAATTCTTCTCATCCGTCCCCCTCTTTCCTGCATCACAAAAACAGCTTCCAACCCTAATATTTCTCACATTATCTCCAAAAACCTAATCACACTCTCTCATAATAATCGCCTACCACATAAATTTTTCTCTCAATAATCTGAGAAAAAAAAAAGTTATTCATCTCCTTTCACCACTTTGAATCTCAGTCATCATCACATCACATATCCTTTTTGGGTACTAAGCAAACACAAGAGCAACACAACCCGTAACCTAGTTTCTTTCATTCTTGCAAGATTCCAATCGACACATATGTAAAAGATAGCAGCTTCAAGATCATTTATATGGTCTCGGGTAAGGTTATGATGTGTTGTAATTGATGTTGAGTCAATTTGATGTCCTTTTAATCGAATGGAAAGAAACGTGTTTAACACTATTGTTTTACACATTCTTTTAATTTTCGGATAATAAATAAGAAGCAAAGCTTCATATTAGATCTTTGATGATGATGTCCAACTTAAAAAGTCTTTAAAAGATTGAAAGGTTGAACTTCTGAGATCGAATGATATTGTTTGTATTGAGTCTTGGAAATGAATGAGAGTTGGGGAGTGATTGTGAGGGTCATTGGTGAGTCTAGATGTAGGAGTTGAGGATTGTTGGCTTGTGTGCTTCGGATATGTTGTTAACATTTCGTTTCTGCATCTCGTATTTAAAAAAAAAAAAACCATTGACCAAGGATGTATGAGCTGAGGTCTTGTTAACAGTTGAATATTGGTGTTTTGGTTTTGTGGTCAGGTCAACAGATATACTCTTCTTATTCATCCATTCTTTTCATGTCAAGTCGCTAGCAGAGTTAGTGTCAAGTCGCTAGCCTAAGTCGCTACCCCAAGTCGCTACCCCTTTCAAAGCACAACTCGCTACGACTTGTAAATACAAGTCGCTAGGCAGTTTTATTACTCAACTCGCTATTGACTTTAAAAAAATCAATAAATCTCCAAGTCGCTATAGAAATAAGTATACAAGTCGCTACTTGTTAAAGAACAAGTCGCTACTTGTTAAAGAACAAGTCGCTACCAAAAATTAAGAGCACAAGTTGCTACTTAGATTCATTGCATCTGGACTGTTTTGAGGACAAGTCGCTAACTTGATATACCACTTTTTCCGATGATTTTTCCGACCAAATTCCGACCATATTCATGAGAAGCCCAGAAAAAGCATAAAGAACTCAAATAATACCCGTTTTGACCACATGAATTAGACCATTTTGACCACAAATATAGACCACTTATTCACGGATGGTATAAACTGTTACAAAACATGAACAAACATCTGTATTGGACCATAAATTGACACAAAATAGATTGTGTAAACATTATGCAACAAACAACATTTTAGACCATAAAGAATACATTAGACCATGTTTGAAACAGTTAACCATGGAACAAAAGTATCCGACCATCAAAAAGTACCAAAAACATCATAAAAACATGTATCGAAACCACAATAAATCATCAAAACACAACAACCTTGGCTCTGATACCATTTTTAGAATCGAATATTTATTGTGTTGATGATTCGGGTGGTCTTGGAAGATGGAAATACATGTTTGCCATAGTTTAGAGAGAGAAAGAATGAGTGGGTGTTCTACTTAGAGACTTGCTTTGTAAATTATCAAATGTTAGATTGAGAAGCACCACCCCTTCCATGGATGGAAGGGGTATTTATAGTTACAATGAATACGTCCTCCTAACGGACTGTGGATCAGGCATACAGTGGGTAAAGACACGTCCTTCCTCCACGGTGTTACTCTAAACTATTATGCGCTACTGACTAACTAATTAACTACTAAACAACGTAAATAACTACAAGTCTACGAGCTAACATATCCTAGACCATAATTGGGATGACCGACACTTTAACATGAAATTTCCATTTCCTAACAGACACCAAGTGGTTTAAAAGGCTTTTTGCATACGCTAAATGCAACCGTGATTCCAACGAAAGTGAGTTAGATTTCTTTTTCATTTTTCTTTTACTTTTTTAGAATTATGCTTGTCGGTAGTGTGGTTTCAGGGATTGAAGTTTGCTCGTGGATGCTTATGTGAAGGCACGACCTTTTTGTGGGCCTTCTTTCTTTTTGGAGCAAATTTCAGGGAAATTCTCGCTCTAATTCTACTTTTCTCTTCACCTTTACCAAACGGTTAGTACAAAAGGGACTTTGTACAATTCAAGTGGGGGGACGGGAGTAGAATTGTCTCTTGAACTTTATTTTGCCGTTGTTTTTCTAGTTTATTTTGAAAAATTATGCAATTTTTAAAATTTTGACATGTTTTTTTTAACCTAACTGGATTAGACCTTAGCCGAGCACATTATAACCCTTGATATTATATGGTGAGATTAGCCTTATCCGTTTCCAAATTTTTACCCCAAATCCACCAAATTATGAGTATGCCGGTAGCTTGGAAACTTTAGAACTTGGCCTTTACATCATTTCGAGACCATAGACGAGGTATGTTGAGTTAGCTCGATGTATTTGGACTTTTTAGTTTAAGAAGGCAGTATTATAGGATTATCACCCAAATAGCCTACCATTGTGTGTCTATCGATTAGTCACCTCGACTTCTCGACCCCATGTTAAACCCTTTGTTGCACTCACCCTTAGTGCAAGATACCCCTAGATACACCCTTCTGAGCCATTCCTTTCATTTTGTTCACCCAACATATTGTTTCGTTACACCATTACACCTTAGCCTACCCTGTAGTCTTTATTTGTAATTGGGAAGTCATTATTTACCTAAGTTCAAGGTTCAAGTGGAAAGGTTCGGGAATCACACTCTCGTCGACGACATATCCTTAAAGATCATTGAAGACCCCCCAAATTCTCTTATTGTTCATCTCAAGTGGGGGGGGGGATGTTTTGTGTAGTTATTTAAAAAAAATGATGATGATGTGATTCGAAAAAATAAAATAAAAATAAAATAAAAATAGTTATGAGCTTAATATAGATTTAGTATCGAGGAGGCCACCTCGGTCACATTTGAAGAAAGAAGTCGGAAGTGTGCCCATCATGACGTCCTCTAATGGCACATCTACCTGGTAATATCATGATCCGGTTTCTTGACTTCAAAACTTGAACTTTGGGTGGACGGTAAGTGGTGATGACTTAGTTGTAGATTTTGACTATCTGCTTGATTTTATTTTACACCAATTTTATCCCATGTCTTATCCTACCCTTTAGTCATGAAGCGTGTCTAGGTGATGCAGCGAGCAATCTTTGGTGTCTTAGCCATGGATTTTGTCATGTATCATTGATTTTGTCCACTTCGCAGTGACAAGTTAGTAATGACAAATCACCCTTAACCTTTGTCATTTCTACCCATATTGCCTTCAAGAATTGTTTTGTCCTTAACTCTAATGGTGGAGATTTGTGTAACCGCCAAGCTTATGATAGAATACTTGCTATGACTACGCAATGAGTGATCACCCCGAAATTGACACTTAGAATAGTTGAGAGATTTGAGTATTTTGTTCCCATTTCGTGAGGTGTTCGGCTTTATTTTATTCTAGCATAAGGGATTTGTAAACTTATATTTTCCAAGTAATGGGAGATATCTTTTTAGGAGTCTATCTAATAAGGTCTACTTGAGGGAAAGTAGAGTTTAAGTGGGAGATATTTGATAACATCAAATAATCCTGAATATTAAATGTCAATTTTCCCCGATAATGCTCGTATTTTATATCATTTATGTGGATTTACGCATGTCTTCCTCTATATTTTACTTTCAGGTAAATTACGAGCATTAGAGTCAAAGAGACGCGGATTTGGAGAGTTTATTGAAGATATATCATAGTATGCTCATTTTGAAGAAGTTACGACGTAACTCCTCTCTCACATTACGCCGTAACTAAAGCGTGGCTCAGAGAACCAACTCAACAGAAGATTACGGCGTAACTCTCCCAAAGATTATGACGTAACCAACTAGGTCAAATGAGGTTCTGCGCTGCAGCAAGCTACGCCGTAACTATTGTCTTAATTACGGCGTAACCAAGATTTATTGAAGATACGGCGTAAACCTTCCAGAGTTATGTCATAACCAGCATTGCAAAATACGAAGAATTGTATGTTACGGCATAAATCTTAACATTAGTTACGCTGTAACCAGATCTGGCCTATAAATACCCCAAGAATTCTAGCATTTCAGAGCATCCCACTTCACACACAACACCAAGTGAACGTGAGTAGTAGTCGAAGGCAGATCTAAAGGAGCATACGGAGCTATCTCCAAGGGAGAAATCACTCCCCTACGATAAGCATTAGCATTTTATATTTTCTTTACTTTTAATTCATGTATTTCATAATGTTAAACATTGAATTGATTATTTTAGTTACTATGAGCGGCTAAGCACCTTTGGTGCTGGCCTAGTTATGATTCCTTAATTGTTTTCTTTGCGTTTACATTGCTTCCACATAATTATTTCTAAGTGTATGCATGCATAGTTTGTTGGTAGCTACCCTTGTTTCGGTAGTTTTGAATGGCGGTAGTGGCTAGTTACTTAGGAGATATGACCAACCAACCCTAAGTAGGTAGACTGAGTGGGAAGGGTCAGATATGACCAACTGACGACCCTTTCTGCTTGTGCAATTTGACCAACTGATCACCTACCGTTTGGATGAACTTAAGAATTTAGGGATGAGTGTTTAAGTTGCTAGCGCCCAGGCACTCATTGTTTTGAATCTAGCATGTAGCGGTACTTAATGACTTGGCTTAGGGGACTAAGAACAACCGGACTTATGACGGGTCACCTGATTTCTCCAGTGGGACCCTTTGCTGATAGGTTAGGACGAACTGACCAAATGCTATCCTAGCGACTTTGACCCCACCTGAAGTAATTGGAAGTAATTAGACGTAAACATCACTAGTTATGATGAGTAACTAGGTTAGCACCCCTATCCTCTATTGATCACAACCCTCGCCTTTATTTGCTTTCATTGCCTTAGTAGTAATTAATCATTTTCACCTTAAATCATATTAAAATATGTGACACCTAGACTTAGTTTAAATCCGCACACATAGCTCTTGGGACGGCCTGGTTCATCTGTATCAACATGTTCTTCTTAACCTGCAAAATCATTTGTATTTATACCTGCATTCACTGGTACATAGTTCATAGATTGGGTTAGAGAATCAAGATAAAACAACCATTTTGGTCCTTCTCATACAACAATATCCTTATTCTTCAAAAACTCTACATGCAGGGTTTCTTCTACCTTCCTAGTTCTAAGATTATAAACTCTAAAGGCTTTACTAACTGTAAAATTCCCTTTAAATAACTCATAAGGTGTCTTGTTTTGAGAGTGAACTACTAAAACCCTGTTCTGAACATAACAAGCATTATTAACTGTTTCAGCCCAAAAGGTCATGGGTAGCTTGGAATCAACCAACATGGTCCTAGCAGCTGCTATCAAGGTTCTATTTCTCCTTTCAGCAACCCTATTTTGCTGAGGAGTCCTAGCAATACTAAATTCTTTTGTAATACCTTTTTCCCTACAAAAGTCATCCATCACTCTATTCTTGAATATGTCCCATTCTTACACCTGATGATCTTCACCTTCTTATCAACTAGATTCTCTACCTCTGTAATGAAAGTCTTAAGAATGTTGGTATTCTCATCCTTAGCTCCTAGGAAGAAAACACAAGTAAGCCTACTAAAATCATCAGTGATAACAAGACAATGTCTCTTATGCTGAATATTACTCAAAGATGTAGGACCAAACAAGTCCATATAAAGTATATATAAGGGTTGAGTAATAGAGTTTTGGGTCTTTTGCTTACAAGAAGCTTTGTGTTTCTTACCTTTGAGGCAAGCCACACAAGTCTGGTCATTTAGAAAACGTTTTTGAGGCAGTCCTCTTACCAAACCATCTTTTACAATCTTGTTAATGGTTTTAAAATTAATATGACCAAGTCTCCTATGCCATAACATAGACTCATCCTGAGATGCTTTTGCAACCAAAAAAGTAAGATTCTCTTTAGGAACAATGTTTTTCATATCTACACTGTAAAGATTGCCTTTCCTGGGGACTCTAAGCAATACTTCATTGTCATTAGGCAACGTTTTGTCACACATCTGTGACAGACTAAAGATATTGTATTTAAGCTCCTTCACATTGTACATGATAACGCTACACGCGTCGTTCGGGGTCAAGGAAACTTCCTTTTCTTCGAGCAAGTTTTATAACACCCTAGGCAGTGAACCTAGTCGTTGTAGTGTAGTAACTAGGGTAAGCCACGGGTATTGATATCGTTCTTTAGGGGAATAGGAATGCTAGTAAGGAGTTACTACGCTAAGGTTAAGGTTGAGGAAGATTATTTTTTATCTTTTTATATTTTATGAAAATGGAAAGGTACGAATCTCGGGTATTGGATTTGGGGGTTTGGTATTTCTACTGATTACTCTACTATTATCTAATTATCTAAACTAAGGTTGTGGGAGTCTATGTCTAATTAATGTGTGCTCGTATGATAGTTTAAAGATGTGTTTACTTAGTTTGTATTACTCCTTAATTATCTCCTATTGATGGTTGAGTGTCACGTCTTATTCCTAGTTGCGTTGCGTGTCTAAAGTTGTAGGGTATGCGTTTCTCCCTAACTCTTCGAACTTACCAAAGGGTCTCGTCTACAAACCCACTAGGGATTATAAACTCCTACTCTAAGGCGCTCTTTGGATGGTTTAGCCTACAACTACTCAGGTAATTATATTCTAAGGTTCACAAAGATGAATCAAGCATTAAGTACACAACGAATGACCTATCGCATTACTAGATCATTAATCAACTAAGATAAGAAACAACCAATCAATATTCAATAATTAAGTTTCATATTTCCTAAGCAAACACACAAATAAATTAGCCGGACATGGAGAACATGCAAGCATACACACAAATAATCAAAGACATAATTGAATTAATGAAGTAAAGACTTATCTTGATGTAAGATAGGGTTTAAAACCCTAAAATACTGTACAAGACACCTTAGGTTCGGTTTTAGGTTTTTACTCCAAAGACTCTCCACACAAAGACTGAAAAATTCGGATTATATATATAAGATTACAATTGCGACGGCGTCACCTTATGTTTAGTGACGCCGTCGTGTCGCCGTCATTAGGGTTTCGTCTTGGCCACGTTAACCTTGCGACGGCGTCACCTTATGTCCGTGACGCCGTCCTCTTCAGCTTCTGACGTCGTCTGGATTGCATCTAGGCCGTCTGAGTAGCGACGGCCTACTCTTCCACAACTAGACGTCGTCACTTGAAAATACGAGTTTTGGGTTCTGGATCGTCACAATAATTTTGGGACGGCGTCGCCATTTAACACCTGACGCCGTCGCCTTCTACTTTCAGCAACTGTGAGTGTCTCGATTTTGACTTTGGCCATTTTCTTCATATATTCGCGCCTTTTCGTCCAAATAAGTGCCATTCCAGCATTTTGCCTTCACGAGACCTAAAAAGTGAAAAGGAATGATATTAAGCAATAACGGATACAAAAGTGATCAAATAAGGACTTAAACGACCCCTCAAAATGGTACCTTTTAAAACCTTATCAAATATCCCTACACTTGTTATTTGCTTGTCCTCAAGCAAATGTGCTTTTAGCCAATTAATTTATAAGTTAGGGGTCATGAAGCATTAATTCAAAACGGTCCACAACACATATAAGCCCCGCAAAAGTCATAACAAGCACGGAAATTACATACTAGCACCTCACATGGGGTGTTTGGATACTCACATCTCTCTCGGGTGTATATATGAAATATAACAAATAGGAAATGGAAGATAAACACTCATTAACCGGTCCTAGTACATAGATTACCATAGGCTTGAGAATAGATCAAACCTCCATCGCTTTGGCGTAAGCACCTAGGAAAGACTATCAAAGAGGTCTTTTAAAGGGTTGTAATGTTAGGCTTACGATAGGGAAATAAGGGTTTGGTGGGATAGGCTATTTAGTGGTGGCAAGTCAAAAATCTTTATGTTAACTGCATATGAAGAATGGCGTTGCTAAGCCAAGACTCGACACTCTAAACTCTACATAACTGAAATAAATAAACATAAATTTAAAGATAGATGTAGGATGGTAGCCCGTATGTTTTGTTTTTTTTTTTTTTTTTTTTTTTTTTTTTTTCATACACTTTTACTCTACCATCCTCTATGATAACATCAAAATACTAGGGATTTACAGGCATATCCCTACACTTGAGTTTTTATTACTCTAACACTAATTTGACCCGATTTGAAAAGATCAAAACACTTGGGGTACATTATTACGCAAACAAAGGGAATTTGAATTTAACGTTCCCTTCCAGTCATTTCATAAACTTTAACTTTTCCCATGAATCCCAATCATCCCAAAACTGTATACAAAGGATATGACTCGACTTAGCAACTTATGCAAGCAACTAGATAATTGAACTAAGGGTTTAGGGTGATAACAAACATTTGCACTAAAAGTGAGTGCATAAGGGGTAGGCTAAGGCGATTTGGGTGTATTTTTGGGGGTGGGGTATAAACAATGCTCTTCATTGATATTCCGGAAAAACCGAAATATCACGAGAACCGCGAAAAGGATAGGCTCTGAGGGGTTAACTAGGGGTATCGTGTACTAAAAATGAGTACAACGCAAAGGGTGTGGTGGAATTACTCAACCGATATGGAAGAAGTAATTATATTACGGGTATCAAACAAGGGTTATCCTAATGCCTCTTATCATTTAGTTATTCCTAACTACACAAGTGTAGCCTCACTTGCGATCTCGGAATGCATCACAAAACAAGTTCTAGAATCTAATATACTACTGGTTCACACTCTAAGCATTAAAGATGAATGCTTTAATTCCTACTAATCTAAGGGCGATCCTCACATTTTGGTGGAATTTGGGTGGTAAAGGGTTTTGTGCTAGTCATGTAACTTCCTATCCATGAGACGCTTTTGTTAAGACTAATGGCCCACTCCTATATGTCATGAAAAATTTT
This sequence comes from Chrysanthemum seticuspe, assembly GCA_019973895.1. Taxonomy (NCBI): domain Eukaryota; kingdom Viridiplantae; phylum Streptophyta; class Magnoliopsida; order Asterales; family Asteraceae; genus Chrysanthemum; species Chrysanthemum seticuspe. The sequence continues at coordinate 215,401,603 of BPTQ01000001.1, read as the reverse complement.
AAATTTGGTGCCAAAATTACCCTAACCGACATTTTCTCATGGTTTATTACACAATCACAATTGGACAAAGAAAATAATCAAGGATAAGCATAGTTTCAAAGTTCCCGTTTTATTTTTCCTCCCTACACTTAAACTGAACATTGTCCCCAATGTTCCCCGAAAGTATCAAAGTTATGATAAAAGAAGGTAATTAAAAACGAAAGAAACTAATACTCCCCTGATTAGCTCGGTAGGATCCGTTTAAAGTGGTGGTTAAATCTTTTTCAAGAAGAATTATTGCGTGAAAAGCTCCTTCCAATCTTATGTAACTTCTTCCTGACAAACTAAACCTGCACACTTGAAGAAAACAAACGAAACCTTCGCGTAAAATCGGCGGTAATAATATATATAAGACTCGATTTAAACTAGGATATAATGCTTGTGGAATGGATGTTTACAGAATTTCTAAGAAAATTAAGACCTGGAAAATTCCAAAAATTTATAAGTAGCTCAGAAAACGAGAAAAAGTAATCTGATGTTTTTACTCCTTCCTGACGCCGTCAAGTTGCAATCCTGACGCCGTCAGGTTATCCTGACAAAAACTGGTCTGCGATTTTCTGGAAAAAATTCTAGAAAATTTACATCTTTAGAATCTGGAAAAATTTCTGCAAAACATCCATTATGACTCGATACAAGCATTTGACTCGAACAAACAAACATAAATATCTTTTAATTAATTGTTATTCTCATGTTTACGTTTCTTTTGAAAACGTGTGTAATCCTCCCTACACTTATCCCTTATGTAAAATACCTTTATATGCAATTAAGATGAGGTTAAAAACAAAATAAAGCATTTTTACAAATTTAAACATGAGGATAAACAATTAATAAAAGATATATGACACACAAATGAAAATGAAAAACAAATACACATGGATTGCCTCCCACGAAGCGCTTGTTTTTGTTCGAGTCACGAGCCTGACTCTACCCTTATTTAACAGATAAAGGGGAAGTTTTCCCTACACTTAAGTTTAAGTGCGGGTGATAGTAGCAATATACACCCTTAGGGTGGAAATTTGCTACGTGAGGAGAGGGTGATGGGTGATTTATGTGCTCAAAGGAGTGTGTTCTATTTATTATAACCTTACCTAATTCAATTGGTGTAGCGGGTGAATCAAATCTCTCTCCTAAAAATGGATCATCTTCTATCAACTTCAAAAGATTCTTAGTTAAGGATCCATCTTGACCTAATAAACCCGGTTTAAACCCATAGTGTTTCTTGTTATCAACCATGAATGGGTGATATAAGTGTGTAAGGTCATGGGTTACTCCTATATTAGCTTCCACTATACATGGCCTAGAATCTACCACCTTTATCAAGCAACTACTCGGACTATCTATTTTGATGGGTGGATTGGGGCCGAATTCAATTCCAAGATTCACATCTAAAGACGGAAAATTGGGTAAGGTTTTTAAGTGAGGCTCCGGTTCATCAAAATTAGGAACTTCCCTAGGACTAAGAGAGAGGTCATGACAACAAGCATCTAAACCTACATTCTCTAGTGGCGTTTGGTCCAAAGGTTCTATATCAATCGGGGTTCCTATAGTCTCTTCTACTTCTTCCGGGTAAGTTATAGGCGATGTGTGTTCCTCAAGTGATGGTAGGACTTGTGGGTTATCCGATTGGATTGGATTTTCTACTCTATCCTCCATCTTATCAAGATCACTTATGTATTCATTTTGTACTGTGGTAGTGCCTAACCATGACATGCACCTTGGTACCTCAACTCTAATCATCTCCTTCCTAAACAACCTTTCCGACCGAAGTTTCCAAATTGAAAATAGGTCTAAAGATTCGTTTTTTGGGTTCCATGTTCCACTTCTGAATTGGGCGTGAATCTCAAAGGTTTCCCATGCAATTCGAACACCACGTCCCCAAATATCCCCATCCGCTACATAGTCAAGTCTCCTTTGGGTTTCGTGGGCGATTTGAGTGTAAAAGAATTGTAGTGGAAACAGTAAGTCAATACCATGATAAAGGACTTTTTGTAATAAATATTTAATTCGAGTCCAAGCCTCAGGAAAGGATTCATCATGATGTTGCTGGAACCTCAAGATCTCATTTTGGAGTGGAAAGGGTAGATTATGTAGTGGATTTCGTTGATTGGGTGAAAGTTTTGGCAGATTTGCGTTCTCCATAACGGCTAACGGAATAATCAATGAAAATGGTTACGAACAAAGGTCACGAAGAAGGGGGATAGACTATGAGAAAGCTAAAAATGAGAAAAAGGTTTACTTGATAGGAATCAAGCAAAGAAACCTAAACGAGGTGGACTACTAACTATCTATTCTATTCCCCGGCAGCGACGCCAAAAACTTGATAACGCTACACGCGTCGTTCGGGGTCAAGGAAACTTCCTTTTCTTCGAGCAAGTTTTATAACACCCTAGGCAGTGAACCTAATCGTTGTAGTGTAGTAATTAGGGTAAGCCACGGGTATTGATATCGTTCTCTAGGGGAATAGGAATGCTAGTAAGGAGTTACTACGCTAAGGTTAAGGTTGAGGAAGATTATTTTTTATCTTTTTATATTTTATGAAAATGGAAAGGTACGAATCTCGGGTATTGGATTTGGGGGTTTGGTATTTCTACCGATTACTCTACTATTATCTAATTATCTAAACTAAGGTTGTGGGAGTCTATGTCTAATTAATGTGTGCTCGTATGATAGTTTAAAGATGTGTTTACTTAGTTTGTATTACTCCTTAATTATCTCCTATTGATGGTTGAGTGTCACGTCTTATTCCTAGTTGCGTTGCGTGTCTAAAGTTGTAGGGTATGCGTTTCTCCCTAACTCTTCGAACTTACCAAAGGGTCTCGTCTACAAACCCACTAGGGATTATAAACTCCTACTCTAAGGCGCTCTTTGGATGGGTTAGCCTACAACTACTCAGGTAATTATATTCTAAGGTTCACAAAGATGAATCAAGCATTAAGTACACAACGAATGACCTATCGCATTACTAGATCATTAATCAACTAAGATAAGAAACAACCAATCAATATTCAATAATTAAGTTTCATACTTCCTAAGCAAACACACAAATAAATTAGCCGGACATGGAGAACATGCAAGCATACACACAAATAATCAAAGACATAATTGAATTAATTAAGTAAAGACTTATCTTGATGTAAGATAGGGTTTAAAACCCTAAAATACTGTACAAGACACCTTAGGTTCGGTTTTAGGTTTTTACTCCAAAGACTCTCCACACAAAGACTGAAAAATTCGGATTCTATATATAAGATTACAATTGCGACGGCGTCACCTTATGTTTAGTGACGTCGTCGTGTCGCCGTCATTAGGGTTTCGTCTTGGCCACGTTAACCTTGCGACGGCGTCACCTTATGTCCGTGACGCCGTCCTCTTCAGCTTCTGACGTCGTCTGGATTGCATCTAGGCCGTCTGAGTAGCGACGGCCTACTCTTCCACAACTAGACGTCGTCACTTGAAAATACGAGTTTTGGGTTCTGGATCGTCACAATAATTTTGGGACGGCGTCGCCATTTAACACCTGACGCCGTCGCCTTCTACTTTCCGCAACTGTGAGTGTCTCGATTTTGACTTTGGCCATTTTCTTCATATATTCGCGCCTTTTCGTCCAAATAAGTGCCATTCCAGCATTTTGCCTTCACGAGACCTAAAAAGTGAAAAGGAACGATATTAAGCAATAACGGATACAAAAGTGATCAAATAAGGACTTAAACGACCCCTCAAAATGGTACCTTTTAAAACCTTATCAGTACACATCCTCAAAATCAAGCCTGCCTGTCTTGATTGTACCTGTACCAGTAATCCGGCCACCTATGCCACCACCAAAAGAGACATATCCACCATCAAAAGGTTTGAAGTCTAAAAAGTAGAATCTATTTCCAGTCATGTTCCTGGAACATCCACTATCTGAGTATCCTTGATCTTCTTTAGTACCTGAATGTTCCTGCACATAAAATAAAGGAAATTAGTTTCCTTTGGGGACCTAAGCCATCACTGACTTGGATCTGCCTCGTGCATCAATGTAGTTGTATTTCTTCATGGTTTTTGATGCACTACTGGATTTGGTGGGTCTCCATATCCAACATGCTGAGGCCTTAACAGCATTGACCCCAGTTTCCTTGATAGTTCCCATAGACCTAGCAGTATGAACTACTGGCCTAGCAGTATTAACTGTTGGACTGACAGTTCTTACTTTTTCTCTCCAAAACTTCTTTTGAAAACTAGTATTCTTAAAAGACCAGTTATTACCCTGTTGTTGTTTGTAAGAGGTTGGTTTAGGACTTGAGACTGTTGGTTTTGAGTAAAAATTCCTAATTTCTCTAGCAGTATTAAAGGGTTTGATGCCAGACTTCATCAAAACTGCTTTGGAAATCATTTTACTGGTAGCATTATGGTGAGTGTTTCTTGAAAACTGTTTGTGTTCACCCTTGAATTGGCATACCCTGGTACCCTTGAGTTCCCATTTACCATCCTTCTTCCTTGATGGTAATTACACATAGCATGCATATGATCAAAACTATCACAAGTATAGCAAGCTTTATTGTGCATAACAAAATCACTGCCTAGTTGATGGGACTTAAGTTTATTCAAATTTCTCTGGTTTCCCCTAGGCTGTGGAGTCCTACTCCTAGACTGTGAGGTCCTACTGGTTGACCTATACATTTTTGCATATTTAACTAGTTGGCATAACAAATTTTATTTCTTGCTTAGGTCTAACAGTTTCAACCTTAGGCTTAGCAGTACCTACTTTCTCAGACTCAATTTCCTCAATCAGTCAGGAATCACTAGCACTTTCAAAAGCATCATTGACCTCAGGATTTTCAAGGTTTACATTTTCTTTAGCCTTAGGTCCATATTCAATCATTGGCTCATGAAATTCCTCTAAACCAATGTGTTATAAGTCAACACCTGGAGGTGAAGGAAAACCTCTGAATGGAGGTGGAACAGACTTATAACCTAGACCAGATTTAGCTTTATTATTAATTTGACCATCTATCATTTTAGTAACCTGATTAGAACAATATTCTAGCGTCTCCAACCTGATATTTATGTTTTCATTAGTTGTCTTATACTTTTCCAATTGATCTCTTAACAAACTTATCTCCATATCTTTATGAGAAAGATATCTTTTAAGCACATCTATAGTTTCAAAAAAACCAGACTCATTTTCTTTATAATGCAAAATTTGTTCTTTTAACACAGCTAGAGCTCTTTTATGATTAGCAAGATTATAACTAGTTTTATTAAGCTCTATTCTCTGGTTTTCATATCAATCTTTAAGAGTTTCACATTCTTTTATAGCAGAACATAATTTTGAACAACCATTATTGGAAAGTACCTCAGAATCAGAGAAGGCCATAAGTGTCATCTCTATTGCCATCATATCAAAGTCTGTGGATGGTTCCTCCTCATCAGCCATGAAGCTCCAGTCATAGCCAAGACCATCAATTGCTACCATAGCCTTTGAAGAAGGCTCCTCTTCAGTTGTCTTCTTCTCACTGCTTTTATTGCATCTACTCTTATAATCCTGAGACTTTGGCTTTCTACACTCTTTGGCAAAGTGCCCCATCTTGTGGCAGTTGAAACACTCTACCTTGGATTTATTAAATCCAACAGTATCATCACCGGCTATGGTGATCTTCTTCCCAGTTCTCTTCCAAAACTTCTTTGCCCTCATGCTTAGCAAAGAAACATTCCACTTAATGTCCATCTCCTCAAGGTCATCATCATCCAGTTGCTCAAGATCTTCATGAGAAAGTGAAGATCCACTTGCTTGGCTAGATAGGAAGGCATAAAAAGTTAAATCACCAATACCAGCAGGACTAGATTTTGAACTAGCAGTACCAACCATAAGGTTAGCAGTACTAACTTCGAAGTCCTCATCATCTTCAGAATCGACATTGGTTTGAGCGGGTAAAAACGCCATATTCCCTAAACTTGAGCTTGTACCTCCATATTTTTTGAACTCCTTTTCAATAATTTTGAAATTGTTGTACAGGTCTCTTAGAGACATGCTGTCAATTTCTGGTTTGTTCTTCCAGACTACCACATGCATCCTGTATTCTGCAGGCAAACTCCTTAGAAACCTGGAGTTTAGGTCTTCTTAAGGAACATTAACACTAAAAACAGTCAGTTGACTGACTAATCTCTGCAGTCTATTGAGCATATGATCAATAGATTCATTACTTTTTACATTGAATTTTTCCAATTGTTGTTTCACTAAAACCTTTTGAGTTTTTTTGGTGGCATCATTACCACCAAATCTTGTGACAATAGCCTCAAACAAGGTTTTAGCTGTCTTATAATGACTAAAAGACAGAACATGGTCATTAGGGATGGCCAACATCAACAACTTTCTTGCTTTAAGATCATTCTTTCTTCTAAGCTTCTGTTTTGTAGTTAGGGGATCTGTACTCACTTTAGTAACAGTCTTGCCATCAACGACTGTTTCAGTTTGTGTGGGAACAAAAGATTCCCCACTCTTTATAATCTCCCAGAGATTATAATCCAGCACCACGAAGTATTGCTCAATCCTGAGCCTCCACATGTCATGCTCATTTTGTTTGAGTACCCGTAACTTAGCAGCAACATGGTTTTGTAAGGATTCCATATCCATAAGATTTGATTAGGAAAACAAAGTGATTAGGTATGTGTCTTCTAAATCAAAGTATTAGAAACTAAGGCTCGGATACCACTTGTGAGGATCTAAACACTTTTGAGACTTGTGTTATAGATACTTTGAGGTTATACCAAATAGTATGCGGAATCTACTATTTAGCACTTTAGAAGACTAATGTTATTGATGTATATGAATGAATGGAACAGTGAACAATGATTTAACAAAACGATTCCTTATTATTATTGATAATAATACTAGTGATCTTAACTTATCACTAGGTTTTACAACCTTAAAGCTTAACAAAAGATATGTACATAACATCTAACCTTAGGACCTCCTTTTATAGCACAAGGAGTCCTTTACAAGATAACTATCTAGATAAAATAATCGTATCAATCTAAATGTATAAGATATACATGAAATCTATTCTATAATTACAAAACACTTACATATCATCTTAGCAATACAAACTATATGTACTAGCAGTACTAAGTCAGTTAGTACTGCTAGTGTAATCTTCAGCAGTCCCGTCTGTATTCTTGGCAGTACTAAGGCAGTTAGTACTGCTACGTTTAATTCCCAACAAAAAAATGCAAATCAAGTATGACACACTTGATGTTAATCTGAGCTTGAAAATAAAATCTTTAGACGAGAAAATTTCTGATCTTAAAAACCAACTTTCCGAACAAAAAACAACTTGTTCTGATCTTGAAAAAGATAAGAAACAGTTGAAAGCTGATTTTTCAAAATGAAGATTCACTTCTTGATAAAATTCTTGTGAAAAATGAAAAAAATCAACAAATTGGAAAATTTTCTTGTTACAATGGGTCATTCAAATCAAACCATCAATATGATAACTAATCAAACAAATCCGTTTTATCATACATCACAAAAAATGGCTCTTGGTAAGAAAACTCCTTGTGCACTCAAGAAAGCTCAGAAAGAACATAATGTTTTGTTATAATGGAAAATATTTGTAAAATAAGCATGAACCCATCAATGTTCAAGATTCTCATGAAACGTTAGAACTTATTGAAGAGAGTAGATCAAAAATGAAACAAAATAACCCATAAATAAAACCAATTGATTACAACAAACTTTCTACAGTTATTTTTGTTCATTAAAAAGAAAAGTCAAAGTTTTCCATAATGCCCAGTATTTCAAACAAAGTGTCAAAACCAGTTTTAAAACCAATTGTTTTCTCAAAATCATTTTCGAACATGGAACAAATGTCTTTAAACAATCCATTTAACACAAATGATGCAAGAAGATTTTTAGATGACGTTAAAACTAGAATTGGCCAACTTCAAGAGGTTGTTAAATCTAAAACCAATCTCAGTATTAACAACTGATATTCAAGTTTTCATGTGAAATGAAAAAGGTTTTTGAAACTGAAATTGCCACTCCGCTAAATAACATCAGTGCGAGGATAATTCATTTTGAACAAGCATTTTTGAAAGAAACATGTGACTTTGTCAAGGACCACAAATCCCTGTTAAAGAAAGCTAATGAATGTTTTAAAAACATCAAAGTTTTGGAAATTTTAAATGATTCTCTCTTCGAAGATGTTATGACTACTGATATTATGTCCATTATCCTACAAACATATTATGTTGAAGACCATGAAAGACTCCAGTCTGAGACCTCCGCAATTGTTTCAAAATATGAAAAAGCTCTTGAAAAACTTGAAAACTTGAAAAAGAAAGCATGTCCTATTTTAAACAACTTGATCTAAAATATGAGGAATGCAAGTATGACAAATTGTCGTATGAGCGTGCCTACAAGGACATGAAAGAGCAAAATGATTTTTTTAAAACTCAGTTGGACAGTCAAAAAGGGAAGAGTGTGGAAACTAGGCTTGCAAAAGCATTGACTTTGGAGAAACCAAATGCTTCAAAACCGGTGAAAAAACAAAAAATGTCTATTTCTCAGTTTGCTACAAAAGTCAATGAGAAAAATTATTTGTCAAAAATATTCACTCCACATTCCTTGCCTATTAAAAAGAGAATAACAAAAAGTGTTGAAAAGGAAGTTGAAAATACGATTGTCGAAAAACCAAAAGTGACTACACCTGGCCTTTTTAGGAATAGTACACAGAATTGACTACAAATCCAGTTAAAGAATCCGTTGGTTCTAACGACATGGTCAACAATCACTATCTAGAAGAAGCTAAGAAAAAGGCACAGTTTCAAAAAGACAGTAGAATTTTAGAAAAGGCTATGCACGTAGATTGCAACACTAGGAATTCAAAGTCTCTTTTGAACATGAAACAATTGCCAAATGAGTGTAGCAATAAACTTAAGATTAATGTTTTAAACAAAAATGTTGAATTTGTCTGCCCTACATGTCAAAAATGTGTCTTTTCAGCTAATCATGATGCATGTGTCGCACAATATATCAAGAAAGAAAAGTCTCGTGCCAAGGCACAATACACTAAGACATAAAATAGAAACAAACCCGTTGATAAAAAGACAAACACTAAAACACCTAAAAGGTGGATCTTTACAGGACATAGTTTTTCTCAAAATGAGTCTTCCGCTGCATCTGAAAACAAAACAACTCCTAGATCTTGCCTTAGGTGGATACCCACGGGAAAAGTTTTCAAAAAATTAGGTCTTAGATAGATTCCCACAGGAAAGACTTTTGATACTTGCACCAAGACAAATAATAGTGAAAATCATCAGGATAAGGAAGTAGAAACCACTATAATCGTTGATAGTGAACACCCTCGGTGTGAGGAAACATATACTTCTAACACTGTTATTTGTGAAAACTCTTCATCTATGGTTGCAGGTGAATCAAATATCTCAGAACCTAGCTCATCAAAGGGTTCCAATTCTGTAAACTCTTCATCATCATTCTTTCAATCTTCTATTTTTGATTTTCCATTTCTTCTATAAAAACATAATCAAAATACAAAATTAGAAAATTTTCAAAAAAATCAAAAATATTATAAGATCAAAAATCCAAAAATATTTTTCTACGACATGTCTCTCGTATAATCGATGTTCTGTACATTTTTAGAAATGTCATTTAACAATGATACAAACATATACAGATGCTTGAGCGAAAGTTATCTAAAATGTTTTCTAAAATATGTCATTTCTCAAAAATTTATTCAAAAATGGTTTGAAGTTACTTCAGACTGTAACCCGAGCATAAATTTGATGGCTTGTAAGTATGTCAGCTTGCAACCTGATCTTTAATGAAAGGAAAGTGATATGCAAAATCGATTTTCATAAATATCGAGCACTTATCCTGAAAGAAATGAAGATAATTCTCTACAATATCTTCAAAATATTTTCAAAATCTTCCTCATCTTGCGTATCATTGATTCAAAAAATTTCAAAATGATTTTTCTCCAAATCTCTCACATTTTGTATCAAGATATCTCCCTCATAAAAATTTCAAAATTTGCGTTCTTTAAGGGGGAGTATATAACCAAAATTGTTCCAAAATTCATGTTAAATCAGTTTCTCTCCAAATGCTTTCCGAAAAACATATCTTTTAATTATTTTATTTCAAAACATCATAGATATGTTATTTTTGAGGGGGAGAAACGTGATTAAAATGTGATAAAAAAAAGTTTTAAGATCGTTGTTGAATCTCAAAAGAGCTCGACTCAGACGTAACCAATGAATTGACCATAAAATAAAGTCAGTACTCGAAAGACTTGTTCCTGGACGGGTAATAATTTTAAGTTGGTCTAACCAGTGATGTAAACGTGTCTCGCAAAGGACTTGTCTAAGTAGAATGTACCATCTCGAGAGAATTTCGTTGGACTTGCACCTGGACGGGTAATAATTTCAAGCTGGTCTAACCAGTGATGTAAACGTGTCCTGCAAATGTCTCGTCTATTGATGATCAATCAATTCAAAAAGTGCAAACTTTTCCCTCAATGTGCAAATTTATCTTAAAAATGTGTGTGCACATGTGGAGAGGGAGTATTTATGAAATATAAAGCTCTCAAAGTGTCAACAAAATATCTTTCACAATCATAAACACTTTGAGAGATTTTCAAGAAAAGGTTTTATGGCAACATAGGATAGTTATGGAGTTATAAGGTAACTAAGGATAGGAAATACGTCATATGATCCGCCAGAGCCATAGGGATCTACCCAAGGACAACACCAATATTTTAGAACTAGAAAGTCCTTAGGTATGATTTAAAAAAGGAGTAATGTGAGAAAGGAGAAAGAAGTGGTTAAAGAATTAATAATAAAAGTTATGAGAAAAGGGTGAAAAGAAATACCCCTCCATGATTCAACTTAGGGCAGAAACCGGGTTTAATTCATCTGCTGCTGGTTGTCACTAAGATGACACTGGTATTGAATACAAAGACGTCATGGACCCAGTGACACACTTCATTTAACCTTCTAGCCACCCAATTCCTCTTAAAAAGATTTGTTTCATTCTCACGGGAAATCCTGCATAATCTATTGACCTCTCATTCCGAGAAGTGTTGATATTGAAACAGGAGACACCGCTCCAGTCTCCAACTACTCAAACCAAAACGCACAAATCGAGTCTAGAGCCACGAGATTCATCAAAAGATCTCTTAGGAACACTGGACATTTCTACACTTGTTGTTCAACAATAAGAACACAAGTTGTAATTTTTAGACACCTTCGTAGATCTTAGTAATCTTGCCAGAACATTTATGAGAGGATTTACAAATGTGATCTTCAGTGATTGAATGGAAATTCCTACCAAGGTCAACATCAAACAGCCTTGACAGCAGGTCACTTAGGTAACTCTTTACTGGTTACGCTTAGTGTTCACGATGGTTCCAAAACGGTTTACAGTCATGAATTGATACCTTGGTGTACTCCAGCGACTCACAACGACAGTATGAAGACATTGAGTACGGGTACATGCCAGTGACCATCCGGTCTGAGATTCGTCAAAGAACGCGCCAACGATCTGGGATGTACCTGTACAAAATATCTAAACACTTACGTCGGAAACTTTATTGCTAACTGTTTTCATGCAGGTACTCATGAAGGCCCGGAGTTCCAGCAAAGACCACTACCACCACAATTATCAACATCTATTTCTGCATGCTCATACCCACATCATAAAGACATTCTCATCAAAGATCTACGCAAAAGCAAAGTTCAAAAAGATTCTGCGCCGAAGTCGAAGAATCTGCAAAGTTAAAAGATAAAGATCAAAGTTAAAAGTTGAGAACTACACAAGTATAAAGATTCAAAGTTATCAAGAAGCATAAGCATGCCGGAAAGGAAGAAAAGTCATCATAAACAAATATATTGATTGAAGACAAGAAAGATCAAAATACGATGATTAAAGATCACAAAGCATGAAGGAACAATGAATCAAGACTATTATATGACGTCACACAAAGTTCAAGCTCAAGAAGACTAAAGACCTAATCAAGTGGAGCATCTTTTGAATGACCACCTCTTAGAGGGAAATTGTTAGCCTTAATAGAAAGTGATGGTCATTCACGATTAGGAACTTTGTAACGTGTCTTAGATATTGTAATAGAATAGTCAATGAGCTCATAGATTGGGCTAGGCTAATATGTTAGTGGTTATGTATAAGCTAGTCTTTTATATTTCATGTAATCTATATCCAATCCAAGTCCAAAATGAGGCTTATGGCCAAGCCCATTAGGGCAACTCATTTGTACTATAAATACACCTCAAATGACATATTTGAGGTGCGTGCTTGAGTGTGTAAGTATGTGTTTTATTAATAAGAATTCTCTAGTTTCTTTATATCTTATACATCTCTTGTCACCACCATCGTTCTTCACAAATTAATGATAAGGTTGATATAAACCATGGTCCTACATGGGCCAATGTTGTTGTGATGACCAAGACTCTGGGTAAAAGGCTTGAATATGTTAGAGAACAAGAAAGGTTCCTGGGTATTGACACAACAAAATCCCTAAGTTTTCTGAACCCTCTTAATCCTTCATCCATTCAGAAGAAAAAGAAGAGAACCATGGGATCTGAACCTGAAACTTTTATCCTGGTCTTCATTGTAATAGGATCCCACCTCAGGGTGTTCCATTCAGAGAAGCTCAGGTGATTGAGACTCCCGAACACGACATCTTCTTCATTGATTACCTTGGACAACAAGGCTTTCAGAGAGTCTCTAAATTGCCTAGTATGGATACTTCAACTCTCTTCTATTTCAAAGTAGCAGCCTTAGCTGACAAGACCCCTGAAGCCATCTGGTTTGTGAAAATCATGGATGAAGGACTGAAGAAGAGAGATGATAAGTATGTCTCCCTCACAAAGAAGGTGAAGCTAGAAATGTTGGGGATCATGGAAGAACAAAAATGAACTGGAAATTTGTTGTAATATATTGTTTAAGTCTTTTGTAACTCATAGATAATATTGATCTTTTGCTTTATTATGTCTTTAGCATCAGTCTTATATTATTTTACTTTAACTCAGTTTGTAAGAAAAAGTTGTTTTGTTCACTTACATTGAAAAACACTTTTTATATCTAAATAAGGGGAGATTGTTGGGTCAAATCAGTGCTCAATGATCTTCGACTAGGATTTGAATAGAAAATACCAAAAGTGTAAATGAAGTTTCTGAATGTAAAATTCAGAGAGTCATCTTTAGAGTTCTTTAGAGTTTAAAGAAAGATTCACCACTCCCTCAAGCGGAATTCAGCTTGTGAAGTCCATAAACCAAAAAGATGATGATGGAGTCAGTGAGTGATGACAATAGCTCACTTAGTCCCCTTTGATCTCCTCATTAAACCAAGACATCCTGAACTTAGAGATACTAAGGAAAAGTATCTAAGTACCAGAAACAAATAGGTGGGCACTTTGTTGAATTGATAAGTGAAAGCAACTTATCAAAGAAAGTTAACAAAGTACAAGAGTTGGTATAAAACAGGTAAAAGTTTCAGCACTGTACCTAAAGTAAGGTTGGACGTGTTCTTACAAAATAGAAGCATTAAATGCAGTAAGGTACTAGCATACCTTCCTAATTAGATGCTTGACACATATTTATTACCTCACGGGTATCCACTTCAAAGTTGCCTATAAAAGAATGTTGTAAATGAGTATATGTTAACTTCATACAATTAACGTGTTAGTATTTACAAGAGCAATACTCCTTCTATAACTAAGTCTCTGAACTAACACAGTGGTTAGCATAGTTATTAATTAAACATATAACTTTAGTTTATGTTTGAGAAATTGTAGTGATTGTTATTCTGCAAATAATCATAGTAAAATCTTTGATTCATTCAAATAATAATTTAAACGTTGAAAACTTTGTTGTATTATTTTGTTTAAACCGTTTTAGTATACTTGTTATTAACTTGTTTAAACATTGACATGAATAATGATATAACTTATTGTCTGTGATCGGTACTTATTGTCTCATATGTCCGGCCAAATGGCGGCAGACATCCGGATCGATCGATAACAGGAAACCTATGTAATATGGCGGCAACAGACATTGGTATGTGTCTACTAAATTTTGTTTTGTATTGGTTTGGATAGCAAGTTATGTTCATACATGCATAGCACATATTTAATTATCAATTCACGTTTTACAATAATATGTAGTAGCTGATAATTATTTGATTTCATTTTTTACTTTGTTAGAGCATCCACTATGGGAGGTCCAAGAATAGGTTTATAATTGTTGAAAAGGTTTATGATTCATTTCAACCATAGTGAATTTTTATTTCATGTCTATGTGGCATGCAAAAGGTCCAAAAACTTAGACCTCTTCATAGTCTCAAGATATTAAATGCATGTGTTATGTGAAAAAATTACAAAGCTTTAAAATGTTTGTACCATAGTGGAGATAGGTTCATTAACACAAAAGGTTTATAAAATAACGATGTGGCATGAAATATTAATTTTTTAAAGGTTTATAAAATTTAACCATAGTGGATGCCCTTATGATTCACTTATGAATAGCGATAATTAATTAAAGAAGGTATATTTCATTTTGAATTTTTATTTATATAGGACTCCGTGTGATATATGAATGGGGTTATTCCAATGTTTGGTGTTTTGTTAACAGATGAGGATAATGCTGCTATGTTTCTTCTTCATGAGGAATGGTTTTTAAAAAAAATATATATATATCTACTACTATGGCAAGCATATGGGCACAATACTTGTATATATTACACTGGTTGGTGTATATATAGTTCTAGCCTTTTATGTGGGGCGATGAGAATTGGGAGTATCTTAGAACTTATAATTTAAAAATATCTTTTCAGGTTATTGATGAATTCAAGGCATCAACTTGGATTTGTTTTTTCTTTGGTCTTTTGTTGGTTTCTTGTAATTTAAAATTTCACTTAGTCTTTTACTGGTGAGAAAGACTGAGATTAATCAGATGATAACTTTGTATTTTTGTAGACAAACTATTTGCACTTTCAAAGACAAATTGTTTGATCAAGTAATTAGAATGTTTGTCATTTTTCGTACATGTATATGCCGGTGCAATCACTGTCTGCTAATTTTGAAAATCATTAACTAATTGGGAAATCCTTAACATCCATAATGTCCGGATTTTAGTAACATATCTTTTGATGCTAGGTCTCACAGTGTGTTTTTCGTGTAATTTGTGAAAATGGAGAATATAAACAAGAAAGGAACCCAGCGACTTGAACAACTGTTTAGGAGGATTGTGGAGCTAGATGAGGCGCATGCTCACCTCAAACAAGAGATGCTAAAGTTCATGATATCTTCTCACCCAAAAAAATCGAAGAGTGCATTCAGTAAGGGGGCTGCATCATCAACTTTTGATATGCATGGTGGCGGGATGACTCGGCATTCGGCTTACAAGCTAACAGAGGGTCAGTATTACAATATATTGGAGTCAATCAATCAGTCAATCCATATAAGTAATGCCCAGGGTTGCATAATTTACAGGCAAGTGAATTACCTGATGTGTCCATGTATTTATTACTAATTGGTTCTTAACATGCTTTGACTATCAAAAAGAAGGAGAAAAATAAATAAATAAAATAAAATAAAATAAAAACTTGATAATTTGACTGTTTAGTTCATTGGAGTTATGCAGGAACCAAGCTTGGCAAAACTTTTATGGTTATACTGCTGCTGAAACAGTAGGAAAAGATTTTATCGAGCTTGTAATAGAACCTAGGGATGCACAGATAGCTTACGATATCCAACAACTAATGCTAAAGGGGGAAAGTTGGACAGGGCCAGCGGAGTTTCCTGTTTTGAATAAAAAACGGGAACGGTTTGTTGTGTTCGGTTCCAGTAAGCCTCTTTTTGATGAAAATGAAAAAATAGTTGGGATTATATCTATATCTGTTGTTTTACACCGATGTCAAGAAATAAGGACAGTGCCGTGCGTTGGTGGCCCTAGGAGGATTGCTTCCCCAAAACCTGGGCTTCATCCTCAACTGCCTGTACAAAAATCTATGACTAGTTGTGACTGCATGAGTGAAGACAGACCCTTAGCTTCAAAAGCAAGATGTACGGTTAAAAATGGAATTTCATGGCCACAGAAAGGATATGAAAGAGGAAGTCGTTTTTATCCAAGAACCCATCCATTTTGCAGGCATTGGAGATATTGTGATTTAAAGCACGAAAATGCTGTACAGAGGAGCTCTTCTATCACTGAAAAAGCAGAAAGCCAGCCATACAGTACCTTAGTACCATGTTCTTCTTCCATTGATAAAGTGAATGAACTAAAGTGGGAAGACTTTATAATTAGCGAATGGATTGGGAAAGGTATAATATATGTAACAAATCAATTCTTTTTAAACATTTTCAGATTTTCATGGTTTATCTATGTCCATGTTTCTGACATTTTTCACTTTACATTGATTTTGACAGGTTCATATGGGACCATATATCATGCTATGTGGAATGGATCAGTATTTTTCTGTGTCTTCCATCTTAATATATCATGATCAGATTGTAATTGTATATCATGTCAGATGAGTTGTACGTCTATGTTATGCAGGATGTTGCTCTTAAGTTACTTTCCAAACAAGAATACTCGCAAGATTTTATTCTTGCCTTTAGGCTGGAGGTAATCGTCACTTTAACGATGTTAGCATGCTTGAATGATGAGGATGCTTCATGCCATCTTTTTATTACAGGCTAACAATATTTTATATCATCAGTATTCATGTACTAATATTAATCGTTTAGAATGGTATTCACATAGCTTTATGAATTTTATTGAACTCTGTTTTTAGGTATCTCTTATGAAAAGGCTTCGGCATCCAAACATTTTGCTCTTCATGGGTACTGTAACTTCACCTGAGCGCCTATGCATTGTTACAGAGTTCCTTCACTGGTTAGTCATCTGGTCCCTTCCAGAAATTCATACACAGATAGACTCGTATGTTTGTGCGTAGTGTATGGAAAAGATGTATCTAGGCTATAATAGACGATTAGTTGTTGGAATTCAATATAAGTCACCACGTCCCATTCACATGCTTTTACTTTTATGAATGAATTATTATGACATTCATGGAGCTGTTTTAATGTGCTTGAAGCGGAAGTTTGTTCCATTTACTACACCGAAGTACAGTGAGACTGGATTGGAGACATCGTGTTCATATCGCCATGGACATAGTAAGTAACATTATGAGAGATAGAAAAACTTTATATACTGTAATTTGCCTGGTTATACTTTGTTCTGATACAGGCACGCGGCATGAATTATCTTCATCGTTGCCTCCCACCCATCATCCACTGTGATTTGAAGTCTTCAAATCTTCGTGTGGGCCGGAATTGGAAAGTGAAGGTATCCATCATTCGCATTGATTAACTCATGTCCAAGCATGTTCGTCTTTTTAATGTCTAATGCTATAAAATTTCATTCTCTGTTTTTACTAATAAAATGACCTTGTGTCACTTTCAATTGAATAGATTGGTGACTTTGGTCTCTGTCGTATCAAACATGAAAGTTATGTGGCAATAAAGGAAGGGACAGGAACGGTACGATTTGAATTAAATAGCCTTACGGATTAATACCTACGCTCTACTGTATACATAGGTTATGACCTTAAGTAGATATCAGAAATTTTTAAAGAAACAGATCAATTTCTTGAGCTGACGATAAATTTTGCTTTTCTTTTCTGATAGCCTGAGTGGACAGCTCCGGAAGTTATGCTTAATGAGCAAGCAGATGAAAAGTAACTCTTTTCCTACTGGCATTACCTGAATATTTCATAGAATTCAGTGTAAGTATTATAGTGTATACCTTTTGTAAATGTGTCTTGGATATGTGTAGGTCAGATGTGTATAGCTATGGTGTGCTATTATGGGAAATTACCACCGAGAAGATCCCTTGGGATGGTCTCAGCTCAATGCAGGTTTTCTTCAAGTTTATGATTTCGACCCATTTGTAATATAGTGTTTCTCCCAACATTATATAAATCAAACTCGAAAAAATGAATATGTTGAGGATTAAGACAAACTGGACATACATGTCACAGTATTGTGTATGAATAACAGAGCATATGGGATACTTTTAGGTTGTCAAAGCTGTAGCTTTTATGAACCAACGGCTAAATGTTCCAAAAGATGTGGATCCGCTGTGGGCTTCTCTTATTGAAAGATGTTTGTGCAGGTTCATTATTTTTATGACCCCTATTAGAACTTGTTTTCTAAGTTATAGGCATTTGCAAATTTGCACAATTTTAGCTTCATTCTTCCGTGTCATGACTCATGACCAATGAACCTGAGTTCAGTTTTTTTGTGTTTTATTTTACATGCTCAGTGATCCAGAGTCTAGGCCAACATTTCAAGAAATACTAGATAATCTAAAAGTCTTGCAGAAAAGGCCTGCAGTTTGACTTGAGACCTCCACGCCGCAACTACACGAGAAGAGAAATTGAAAAAATGAAACTACTGCATGATCTTGCTGTTTACCTCCTCTGGTTTCAAAAATATTTCATCATTTACGGGGTTCCTTGTTGGCTTGCTGCCAAAATATCAATACCAATGTTGTATGCATTCACTTGTTGTCATGGTTGGTAACATACTCAAGCATGAAAACTAAAACCAAAATTTCTCTACGCGTAATGCATGAGCTCATAAATAAAAGCATTACACAATCTCACTGCAATTGACGTTGGCTACTCTTCTCAAAGTGAACCTCCTCAGCCTCAGCGTCCAAATGGTACACTCTGAAGAAGAGTGCAGTGGAAACGTAAGTGCTCTGCTTCAAGGTAACTAAGATGATTAGACGAATGATGTCCTTATCTTATATATTGCGACTACTTGACACTTTGACAGTATATTTCTGTTGGCTACTTCGATGACTAGACGAGTTGAAAACGTTAGTACGTCGGTATGAATGACTTTGTTGGCTTTTGTAATAGTTTTCCTTTTCTGCATTAAGTTTTGTTGATGAAAAGTATATGAAATGTCAAACAGTATCTACAGGGGTCGTTCTTTTCCATATGTAAAAAGATAATATTTGTTGGTATAGGATAGATCAGCGATGTGATTTGCACATTACTTTTATTTACTTCATGCACCACGGTTACCAAAGGTGGCACCTCCGAACAATTTTATTAATCATAAAAAAATACACCTGACGGTGAAGTGAGACCCTCACCTGGCGTATCTTCTTAGAGTGCTAGGTACCATAACAAGGGTTCACTTCATCGTCGCGCCACATCAGCATCTCATTTTCCCACAACTAACCACAACAAACCCCCTCCTCACTCA
Organism: Chrysanthemum seticuspe; assembly: GCA_019973895.1. Taxonomy (NCBI): domain Eukaryota; kingdom Viridiplantae; phylum Streptophyta; class Magnoliopsida; order Asterales; family Asteraceae; genus Chrysanthemum; species Chrysanthemum seticuspe. The sequence continues at coordinate 215,382,269 of BPTQ01000001.1, read as the reverse complement.
TAACAAACCTCAACCTCTTCATTTGGGCCCCACCACTACCACTTTATTTTTTTTATTCAATTTTCATTTCCAAATAAACTAAAGAGTAAACTGCAAAAATCATCCCTGTGGTTTGTGTATTTTCGCAAGAATCATCCCTATCTCAAACCTTCAGCATTAAACATCCCCAAGTCCACAAACCTTTGCAAATATCATCCCTATGAGGTCAAACGTTTAGCGTATTACATCCCTACCCGAGATGAAATGACCATTTTACCCTTATTTTAACTTAAATACACTTTCACCCACACATTAACCCAGACACCGTCATCTTCTTCTTCACCTGTTCTAAAACACACCTCCACTATCCAATCTCTTCATTGTTTTTCTCTTTCTCTGCTTCCCACTCACGCCTGTACCAGACCTACATCTCTTTATCAACACCATAAAAGTGATAAGATAGAAAATGGATCTACTGCTCTTCTACTTTCGTCCCTACCTTCCCAACGCATCACCATTAACCATAAGTGCCAAAACATTCACTGCCATTCTTTCACACTTCCCATGGTTAAAGATCACGAGCGTACCTTGAAGATGAAGAGGAAAGTGATTTGTAATAAGAATAGTTTCATCCCAAGGTCTACATCAAGAAAGTATGTCGAAACTCCTTCTTCTCTTTTTATCTCGGCTGAATCACAAGTGGAATTAGGGAATCCAACTTGAAAGCAACCTTGGTCTAAATTAGCCACACACAAGCATGCCATCTCTTAAAGTAAAGTCAAGGCACCTATTTTTGCCTCTTTTTATTTCAGTCGAAGAACACAGGAACAAACCACACTTTCATAATCAAGTTCATCACAAAATAAAATTCTTCAAAAGGGTTTTTTCAAAATTAGGCTAGGGCTTTTGTGATTGAAGGTAGATAGAGTCCGAATCTAGTGTCAATTGCAAGATTTCTTCGGGTTCAAGTTTAAGATGTGGTGGTGGTTGGTTGAAGATGATGAAGTGGGGGAGGCATGGGTGGGTGAAAGTAAGTGGGTTGAAGAATATGTTGAGACAGGACTATAAGAGAGCATAAAAAGAGTAAATGACCTTTTTACCCCTGTGAGGGATGATTATTGCTAAAGGTTTGTGGACTTGGGGATGTTTAATGCTGAAGGTTTGAGATATGGATGATTCTTGCGAAAATACACAAACCACAAGGATGATTTTTGCAGTTTACTCTAAACTAAATAAATTCATTTCATTCAAATTAAAAATACAATACATAAAAAAAAAACACTTACTAATAAAAACGACACGGGTAAAAAAAAAACGTCACGGGTAAAAAAAATACAACACACGGTTAAAAAAAAACGACACGGGTAAAAAAAAAATACAACACATGAGTAAAAAATACTACTCGTCTATGATTTCACGATATTTATTGACTAGACGTTCTTGCCTCTTGCGGATGATTTCTGCTTTCACCGGGTCAGGATTGGTACTCGGATCTATCATGAGAAAATCCATCTCGATCTTCTCTTGCCACGTTTTTTCCTTCTCCCGCCTCGCCTCGTAACAAGCCCTTTGAGCATCGGCTTTTTGAGCATATATTTCGGATATATGTCCCGAAAAACTATTCGTTTGATTTCCACCGGAGCTTGCAGCGCTTGACGTTGAAGTCGACTTCTGTTTCTTGCTGGCTCGTTTGCATACATCTCTTTCAGGCCGAGGTCGTTTGTCCGGCCCGAATATATCCTCGAGACATGTAATGTCAATAGGATCTTCGGCATCCCACTTGGGATAATTTTTCAAAACATCCCAACATTTTTCATACAAAAATTCCCTCCCACCAAAACGCTGCGTAAAGCTAACTTTGGCATTATCGACATGATCTTGGTCATTTTCACCACTTCGACGCTGAAGATGTTTGTAAATAGCGTTGAACTTCTGGCAATCACTGTTAATCCTTGTCCATTTACCGCTTATCATGTTCTTGCCACGCTGGTTATCGGTTGTCTGAGAATTGAACATTTCGAGAATGTCGTTCCAAAAGTGCTCCTCCGGACGGTCATTGCCCATATCTTTATCTTGGGAAATTTCTATCCAACACTGCGCAAGTAACATTTCTTCAGACTTGGTCCACTTCCTCCTGTTCACTTGTGCTATGACTTCAACATCTTCGTCATCGTCCCTGTCCAAATCTACTGCAGTTTTTTTTGCCTTCGATTTTTTGCCCCTGCCTTTTGCCGGTTCACGTGCTTTTGGAACTTTGAATTGTGAACCGGTCGGTTGTGATTCCATTTGGGGCAATTGTGGAGACTGGGACGGGTTAAAAAACTGTGGAGATTGTAACTGGTTAAAGAACTGCGGTGATGGAAATCGGTTGGGGTAACTTGCGAAACCTTGTTGAAACTGATATTGTTGGTTAAGCATTATTTCTTGTGGAGACGGGTTGGAATTGGTCGAAGAAGGGGTAGACGGGTTTGAAGAACCCCCGTATTGTTGTGCGTTTGAGTTACGTAGATTTGAAAAGTATCCTCCGTCATGTGGGTTTTGAGACATTGTGTAAAATGATATTGTTGGTTAAGAAAGATTTGTTATGTATTTTGGGTTTGAAGATGTGTAAAATGAAGAAGATGATGATAGTTTATATAGGAGTGGTGGGTTTAAAAAAAAAAAAAAAAGTTAATTTAAAAAAAAAAAAAAAAAAAAAAAAAAAAGTTAACGTTGCAAAAATGTTTACGTTTTATAACGTAAACTTTGCTTTGTGTCAGGAGCTTCACCTCGTCGTCCCCACGATTTGGTATCCGACGGCGAGCCACAACAAGGCAGGGCGGTGTGGCGGCGAGCCACGGCGGCCGGCCACGTAGGCGACGGCGAGCCCACACCGTCCACTCTTAGTCTTGCGGAGAAAAATTGTTGGAACATTTTCCATACCACAATGCCACATAGCCCAACTTTTTTTTCTTATACCATTTAAAATATTTCTTTCCATTGTTTTTCTTATAAATGTTTTCATATTGTTATATTATTGTTTTAGTATCTTACTCTCAATTTTTCATAGCCTCCTTATTCATCTCTTCTCCTTCTTAAGAAACTCACTAGTAGCACGTGTTGCGGTGACGGATACCCTGAAATAAAAAAATTTGTTGAATCATGTATTCTAGTTTAGGGGGAATTGCATATATATCCTTCCAAAGGTTTATAATTACGTATATATCCAAGTTAAACTTATAATTGCGTATCCTTAATAAACATTAAAAATTGCGTATACATCCAAATAATTATTTTATGTATTTTTAAATATACAAAGTACATGATAATTGTAATTTAAATATAAAATGACTATTATACCCTTGTTCCTATCAATTATCATAGTTACATAAAGGGTAAATGGCACAAGAAGGTACCAAATTTAAGGTTCATTTCCAATCAAGGTACTCTTCTTTTCTTCTTGCAGAAAAAGGTACCCAACAAATTTTTTTGACGGATTTGGGTTTTTTATTAACGTTCGTTAACACATTCAACTGGGAAGACAATGAATTTTAAAACCAAGGCAATCACCTGAGTCGATATTAGGCCGGTTTACAGTTAACGCATATTGATTGTATGATTAACACAAAGGTAAAATGGATATTCTATTTTTAAATTACATTTAAAATGTATTTTGAGGATTTAAAAATATATAAAATAATAATTTGGATATATATGCAATTATTAGTGTTTAGGAAGGATGTTTACGTAATTATGAATTTAGCTTGGATATATATGTCATTATAGGCAAAAGTTCATTATAGATTTTAAATTTATCATAGATTTAATAAACCAATCATAGCAATTCATTTAAAAAAAAACTTTCACCCTTTTTTTAAAAATTAAATATCTCGCAAACCGTTAATCGTTACGCGAAAAAAATCATACCATCACGACGATAATTAAATTAACTATCTATAAATGTGCACTTTTATATATTTTTAACGATTTTTTTTTCAAAATTTCGGCTTAGAAGAAGCATATGTGATTTGTAAAAATCACATGTGATTCGATTTTTACAAATCATATACTATGAGTTTTGCAAATCATATGTGATTTGTAAAAATCATATATGATTTGAAAAAAATCATATATGATTTGATTTTTACAAGTCACATGTGATTTTTGAAAATCATATGTGATTTTTCTGGTTAGAATTTTAAAAAAAAAAAGTTTGTCGAAAATATAGAGAAGTGCATATATATAGAAAGATAATTTAATTCTCGTCGTGATGGTGTATTTTTTGTAGTTTGAAGATTTACTGTTTGTAAGTTATGTTATTTTTAAAAAATGGTGGAAAATGTTTTTTTATTAATTTTGATAAAACAATGGAAGGCTAAGATTGATTTATTGGATCTATGGTAAATATGAGATCTATATTGATCTCAACTCTAGAATGATATATATGCAATTCCCCCTTTAGTTTATTATATTCTTTTTGACAATAAATTTATGGATATCAAAAATTTCATTTGACGTATTTCAACTCATTAACTAATGGCAATGTTTTTCATTATACAATTGTGATAATTATTATTAGAGGTTTCAATTTTATAACATGAGCCCGTTTGGCATGTGCCCGTTTATCCCGTTAGTTTACAGTATGGGATCCTAATCTGTACTTTTTAAAGCGATTCGTATAACATGAGCTTGTTTTTCCATGCCCGTTCGGCTCTAGCCCGTTTGGCCCATTGCCCGTTCGGGCTTGACTATTTGTATAAGGTGCTTTATTATTTGTATTAGTGACATGTAATGCAGGAATTATGTTTAAATTGGTTGTACAATATTTTTGATAATTTGTATTTCTTATGTAAATGGTATTTTAATAACCGCAATAATTATATTTATTAACCAGTTAATTAATTGACTACATTAAAAACATTGACTATATTAGTAGCATAAAAGTAATTTACATTATGGTTCTAGTAAGACTTGTGTTTTGTCTTTTAAATGTGTATATTAAAGTAGTGCACATTATACTTCTTGTCTTGTAAACTATTGAATTTTTATAATAAGCAAGCTGAATAAAGTATTTTTATTTAAAAAAAGCCTAAATACTTTATAAAGAAGTAAGATACAACTAAAGTATTTTTAAACTTAAGAAATGTAATAAATTTTAGGAGAAACAAAAGAATACAACTAAAGAAAACTTCATATTATTAATATATAAATCAAAATATGCTGTTAAAATATAGACTAAAATATATTATTGGTCTCTAAACTTGTCCCGAAATATTACGCTGGGACAAAACTTGCCTTTTTTTATTGTCGGGAGTTCAAAACAAGCTTTTTATAGGCTAAATGAGTCCCTTGACCCATTTTCTGTTAGTCAACGTCTGTTATCTTTTGTCAAATCCCTTAAATGGCTATTTTGCCCATATACAAAGTCATTCATCTACCTTTTTCAATCATTTCATCCTAACTAAAAACTCATCCATCTATCTTTTTCACCTGAGTATGAAAGATTATTCATTTCTGTTATGACTTTATTTTTTATTTAATTTAATAAAGATGGTATTTTTATTTAATTTTTAGTATCATTTGATGTATTTGTTCAATCTGGTTAAGGAAAGCAAATCAACTAAAAAAGCGATTAATTTACTACATTGGCCCATGGCAAATGCCTTCTTTGCACTTTGTTTCGCTTGACACACATCGTTACCAAAACTATACGGCTCGATGAGAGACAAAAATGATGTCTGATATGTTGGAATCATAATTATTATGTAAGTAAACCTTATTGTTAAATCAACTTCCATCTTTTATGGAGTACTATAAAGTTTATCACTTATGGTATTAATTTGTTTCTCTCACTAATTACATTGTAAATCTGTCTACTATGCAATGCAGGTTTGTTGTTAGTATGTGGCTTTATGGTTTTGCAGCTTTGATAGGATACTAATTATTTGGTGCAAGTGTCCAGTCAATATATGTTCTTAACGTGCCACTTGAATACATGGCCTCGAAAGTCGCCCAGTGGTATGCACAACTTTTCGTTAATACATTTCGTCACATTTATTTTTGTCATATGTATTATACAATAATCTTATTACACTTGATTACATTATTTTTAATAGTAATAGGATTGTATGTTAGTATGATTATTTTATTAATGTAAGTTTAGTTAGGTCTATTTGAGAACTTGGAATTATTTTTATAAAAGCTTAAAGTATCCTATTTTTATTTGTTTACCACCGAATCAAGGCTTATAACTATAGGTTACTTGATTTTATATACACAATAAACCTAATCATATAATATTATTAATCAACGCGGCCGGTTTTAAATATTTTATTCACACATTAAAAACAAATGTCAAAGTAATTCAATGATTTCATTTATTATATGGGATGAGTTACAAGCCAAGTTTCTTACACAAACTTTATTCTTTTGTAGGTGATACATCAGTTTGTAAGATACATTATGGGAGTCCAGGTGATTTTTACTAGCTTAACCGAGGAGATACAGGAACATACGAAAGCATGGACTGTTTCTATACATGTCTCGTGTTTATAATAACTATCCCTGTCACCATAAAATACACGAATCTTTTAATATAGTGAAATGTTTAGTGATGTAGCGAATATGTTCTTTTGATTAGGAGCATGAACATAGTTGCATTGTATCATTTATGTATGTTTCAAGTAATATGATTCTTTATTTGAGTATTTAAAATTCTCTGAAATGAAATATATGATTAGTTTGGTTGAAATGGATCAAACGTTAGGTGTTGGTTGTAGCATCTATGGATCATGTAGGTCCAAAGTTATGGATCTAAGCAGCCTTTATAAGACAATAACTAACTTGGATAAATCCAAATCAATTATATGAAGAACTCTTTAACAATAAGTATTTGATGCTAATGCGGAATATTAACACAAGCAAGAAGAACACAATTGCTATTTTACTATTAAACTTTTACTAAACTTCTATCAATTGTTCTAATAAACTTCGTATGTTCTAGTACAAAACACTATGCCTTAGGATTCTTTTTATACACTAAGGAAACCCTAGTATCTCTACAAAACGTGTAGAAGGATATACATATCTTTTCCTAAAATATCATAAACATATCCTTCCCTAATATATTTCTAACAAACTATTCTGTTTTTCATAAACAAACTTAACTACAAAATACTAAACAGAACTAACTAGGTCTGCCAGACTTAACATTAATACTGGCAGACTTAACTACGACAAATAGCCTACCAGACTTAACTACTAACACTAGCAGTATTAAGCCTGGTAATCCATAAATCCCAACAATCCTCCGCTAACTTGATCTTCACTTGTGAACTTCAAGTTTCTTCATTTTGAGCTTTTAGAGGATGTTGTTATCTGCCTTCTAGGAATTATTTGGTACTGCTGCTCTGTGAATCTTCAATTTTGATCTTTGCAGCATCTGTAAGACAAGTATCAGCACTCCATGGTTGTTCTTCAGTTCTTTTCAGCAACATTGACAATCTATACATCAGTTCATAAAGTTTCATACTATTCTTATCACTTCCAGGTGTGTTAACTACTGTGAGAGGTAAATCATTGAAAACTTAATGGATTTGATGTCTCTTTACTAGTTAGCCATTACTCTGGGGTAGCCAATGTTTTGTTTACTAACCATGGTACATTGATAACCATTTCAACTCTTTGTACATGAAACATGGTGAGTTGAAATACCATATGATTTTTAGCAAATCATCAGCTATCAACGGATTTGACTTGTCTTTACCAAAAGTTGTTTGCTTTTGGACTAGTTAATTCTTTGGTGGAATTCAGCCATCACCCTAGTGAATTAATAACCAGTTCAACTTATTCAACAACAAGCTTTGGCTAGTTGACAACCATCCCGTTTTTGGTAAACTGTCAACCATATAAATGGATTTTCCACTGCCTTTACCACAAGCCATAATCTTGTGGGCTAGCCAACTCTTCACTATTACAGATATGGTGAGTTGATTACCATACAATTTTTGGCAAATTTTCAGCCATGAACGGATTTGAGACATCTTTATTAGAGCCATTTGCTCATGGATTAGCCAGTCCTTATGTTGATTAGACATGGTGGATTGATTACCATTTGTTGTGTTAGTGCAAAACACCTTCACCAAGTAAAATCTTCTCAAATCCCATTTTACTGATCAACTCTTAGAACATACCCAACAACTTAGAAAATTCTTTCAAACATCTATAATTATTGATGTTGAGCTTTTAATTCAACTAATCGCAAGAGCTGATAGCATGCATCATCTTTCCTTTCTCCCATTAGCTTCTTCTCAAGCATAACTCTGCAAACTCTATTTGGAAATGGATACTCAACCTCTGTCATCATCTAGATATTTTCAGTTTCCAAAACTAGACAATGCACAACACAAGTGTGGAAATATCTCCATCTTATTACTTGTTCTTTACAGGCCAACTTCCAAATCTCATCTGCAGCATCTGGTGTCTCAAACATGGTCTTTAGTCTCCCCAAAGAACTCTCTCATACTCTTCTTCAAGTCTACTATCTCCATGTTTCTCCATCTTTAGCCTGTACATTTCCTTCAAATCATCCCTGGTAAGATCACTTAGTAATGCTGGAAAATTTACATAAATAGTATCAGTGTGATCTTCTCTTATTATCTGGTAAACTCCCTTGTTCCTAGTTTTGATGACCTGCCACTTCACAATTTTTGTTGTAGGTGCTAATCCTTCAGGAACTGTTCCCATTGTGAACTCTTCAAAAGAGGGTTCATCAACTTTATCTTTCTTATATTCTTACACTTCTTCCTTAACATCAGACTTATCCTTTTTCTTACTTTTCTTTGCAACTGACTTTCTCATAGTCCACTTCACAACTGGCTTTTGAACTTCAGCTTCTTCCTCTTTCTTTACAAACTTAAGCTTAGCAACAACTTCTTCCTCTGCAACCTTCTGCTTTTTGGTTTCCTCTGATTGAAGTTGAATACCCTGCCTTTTCATCCTTGAAGCTTCCAGTTCTGAATCCTTAGGAACAGAACTTTGGACTTGTCTGACTACCTTTTCAAATTCAGACTTCAATTTAAATCATCTTCCAGTTTGGATCCCCTTGACTCTTAATGTAATTCATCATGTACTCTCTGTGTTCACCTTTGGTCAATGGTTTGTTCCTTCTCTCTTTTTCCCTTTGTTCTCTGAGAAGTCTTTTCTTTTCATTGACCATCTCAACCATCTTTCTAGGATAATCTTCACTTCCAGTATCAGTTAAGATGTCTCTGTTGACTTCCAGTTTAGCCCTTATGGTGTCCCAATCCTCATCTGTATAGAACTGTGCAGCTTTCAGTACTTGAGCTTTCCTTTTCTTTTGTTCTTCAGTTAACTCAGGTTGCTCCTGTAAATTCTTTGTAATCAGTTCATTTTTAGTTTCCATTCTGCAAGTCTAGCTTCTTCAGCTTCATCTTCTCTTTGAATTCTTGCAATCTCAGCTAAGCTAGCTTGCTCTTCTCTGATTTGCCTTTTTGTCTTAACAGGCTCAAAAGACTCTTCAAGTATTCCCTTTCCTTCTCTTTGAGTAACAGAGTCATCACCAGACTTAATCTCATCGCCAGTACTAATCTTAACACCACCAGACTCTGCTTTATCAGTACCAGTATTAATATCGTCACCAGTATTAAATCTGTCACCAGATTCTGTTCTGCCTTTTTCACCACCAAAACTAACTTCAGCACCAGACTTAATTTCTTCATTACCAGTATTAATCTCTGTGAAGCCAGTATCAACTTTCTCACCAGTACTAATCCCCTCTACATCAAATGTCTTTCTTAAACCTGTCTTAACCAGTTTCTTCTGACTTAGGTCTTTGACAAGTGTTTCAGCAGCTTCATATCCTTGGGGACTGATGTGATTTTCCTCAGAGGATTTGTCTTTTATAGGTGGCCTAAAAATTGATTCACCCTCTTTCAAATTTCTCCCCTGTTTGGAAGAATTTTCTACTTCATCCTTTGAATCAGTAATAACGATTCCTTTCTCCTTTAAAATCCCCTCTAGCTTCTTGACTCTCTTAACCAGTTTCAACACAGCTGTCCCCAATGTCTATTTAGTCTGCTTGAGGTCCTTTTCTAGATCATCTATCCTAGTGAGTAACTGAGGAACCAATTGAAGTAAAGCCTCTTTAGACATAGAGCTTGGTTCTACTGCAGGAGTAGGAGTTGGAGGTTGAGTATAAGGAATCACAGGTGGTTCTTCTGCTTCAAAATTTGGAGGTGAATATGGTTTGGGTGTTGGTGGTCTCTGTTCAAAGTCAGGCTCTTCAGGTTCATGTGTTTGTTGAGTCTGAGCTTCTGATGGAGCAGATGTAGCAGCAACTGAAGGAGAAGGAACTGATGTACCTGCAGGGTCAGTAGTAGCAGGCAACATAGCATGTAATAATGGCCTATGTACGCCTTCAAAACCCCTTTTCATATTCCCAAAAATCTTTTTGGTCAATTGTATAGCAATTTAAGGGTGTTTGCTTTCTGTTTGTACATCCAAAGTTATTTGTATAAAGCGAGGGTACATCAAAAACTTTTTCCTGCTGTTCACATTGGCAACCATGGCATCAAAAATCATTTTTGAAAAGTTAAAAATTCTGCCAGTGGAGAGACAGATCAATGCAATAGCAATATTGCTACCAAACTGATCCCATCCACAACTTTTAGAACTCATACAGTGTAAAATATGATGCACAAGAAATCGCCATTGTGGTGTAAAGTGGCTTTTCCAAAAAGTGAAAGATCCATCAGTTGGATACCCCATATTACCCATTCCCTGAAAAAGTTCAGTATTTGGCAACATTGATATCCCTGAGGCATCAGCCAATTGAAGCTTGCTTCTGATTGATTATGTGGAAAAATAGAAGGGGGGGTTGAATAGGTTTGCCAATTAAAACTTTGTTTTAAACTATTTAGATCGACTAATGTCAATCTATTTAGATGTGTATGTAGGACGTTGATAGATAGATATATAAAAGTGTAATGAAAGATAAAGAGTAAGAAGCACATAACCACGACACGAGTATTTATAGTGGTTCGGCTACAAGGACACCTTCCTTTCCCTACTCCACTCCCCGAGTCACCTACTCGAGAGTTCGTAATCACTACACGACACCAACTCCTTATGGCGGAGAAGCCTTCACAACGTCGCCTACTCTTTTTCCGGTACTAAGCTAACCACCGGGTTCTTTCACCAAGGTGAACCACACCTACCACAACGTCGCCTACCCTTTATCCGGTACTAGGCTAAGTACCGAGTTCCATTACAATGGAGGAACTACTACCCAACACTCACAACACCTAAACCCAAAGGAGACCCACTCCTTATTACAACACCATCAAGGATATCAACATCCTTGGAAACAAACTATCACTATTTGTATAACGATGCACCTCATCGATTATACGACCTTGGCATCCTTCACTAATGCCACTTGATTTGACTCCTAGTCATCTTTCACTAATGCCCTTGACACGAACGCTTGGCACCTTTCACGAATGCCTTCGTCTTGACTTCTTTAGCATTCTTCACTAATGCTTTTGACACGGACGTTAAGCATATTTCACTAATGCTCTCATCTTGACTCTTTCGGCATCTTTCTCTAATTCCTTCGACACAACACTTCTATGGAGGTAGAAAGAACTATCAACAAGAGAACCTCAGTAGTCTTGATGATGACGAAGCATGGCAACTCATGGACTTGAGCTTGCTTGACTTCAAGAAGTGGTGATCTCGCCTTTAAGAGGAACCTAGAGAATCACACAAAAACAAAAGACAACCTACATAGAAAGATCCCTTAGGATCAGTGGTTAGAGAGTTACAATACTTGGGGAAAGTATGTGTGGGAGTGGCAACCCAAAAGGAAGAAATGGCTCACTATTTATAGAAGAAAACTAGTTACTGTTCCCCGGATCCCACAGATCCCTCCTTTAAGGGATCCGTCCAGTGTATTAACTAGGATCCGTGGGACGCTCCTTTTTGCCCATGGGTTTTTTGGTTATGGGTCATGGGTCATGGGTTATGGGTTGGTCCGTGGGTATTTCCTAAGATACAATGTATCTAATAGATGCAATGCATCTAGTCAAATGGATATGGGTCAAAATCATGGGTTATGGATATGCTCCATGGGTTGTAGTTTTTACCCATTATAATACATACTAGTTATGTATATATTTGCCCAATATGTAAACACTAGTTGTTGTTAATATGTATTTATTAAATCATAAAATCACTTATACTTGTTTTAGTGTTTTATTTGAAAACGTAAGTGTGTTAGAAAACTATTGGCTCAAACCATTTACGTATTTTATTTGTTTCATTAAAATGATTTTACGTTTGTTATCGACAAAACATTAAAAGATTGTAAAATATAAATAAACATTTTTACGGCTCATTTGTATTAATAATCTCCCCCTTTTTGTTGATGACAAAACATAAAATTATTTTAAGGAAAAACTAAAATTCGTAAAAGTTTGAATTGGAGTTTTTACTCTCTTCTCCCCCTTTTTGTCGAAACAAAAAGAGCGTAGAAAAGAAACTAACACAATGTTTTGAGAAAAAACATGTAAAAGAAGAAAAAATCTAGAAAGTGAATGACGGGAAAAGTTCTCGTCTTAACTCCCCCTTGACGAGTCCATCCCTTTGTGAGGGCGTCAAGTAAATAAAAACTAATAAGATAATGCATTGCAACTATGTTTGTAAATGGTTTCGTCTTTGTGACGAAAATTGTCACACCCCCAATTTACCTGTTTTGCAGCGGAATGGAATTCCTGGGGATAGACTGTCATAGCACCACAATCACAGTTATATTGAACGACCTAAAGTGTCGTTTAAAAACACATCGTTGGATATTTAATAAAAGCGTTCAGAGTTACAACATAGGTCCCAAAAGTTTATAAAGTTTGCGGAAATATAAATAGATTACAAGTCCAAACGATGTTTTGAAAGAATGTGCCATAATGTACAATGATATAAGTCGACGCCGCGACTCAAAAAGGGGTTCCTTAACCATGCCATGATGAGTATGTCTTAGTTACCTGAAAATACATTGCTAAAACGGTCAACAATAATGTTGGTGAGAAATCATAGGTTTATGTAAATGTTTTATACGACTACGCAAGTATAGACCAGGTATGACAATCATGTCACAGAAAAATGTTACAATTGCTATAAGTCCATGACACCGAAACTAGACTGTTCATAATGTATGCCCCAACAGAGTGTTTGCCAGACAACTCAATAATGTTATTAAATGAAATGCATCCGTATGACTAGTTGGGATTCACCAACCCGGATGGAGGCGTCACCCTCGATAGATCTATCCACTCACCCTCGCTTCTAAGATTAACGGTTCATGTAATATAATGGGGGACTTTCAATTGGCATGTGGTAACTTAAGCAATGTAAATGAATTTAACATACTTGGTATCGTAATAAAAATGTTGTGCAATGTATTCTCCCCCGTAGGTTTGAAAATAATTATAAACATGTAAGACGGGGCTATGAAAACTCACTTGATAAATTGGTATGATGACAAGAGTGAGTACACTGAGATGTAGCGTGATACTTTAATCTTGACCTATTACGAATGATATGATATGTAATGAGTTATGATGTAATGTTATGCATGCATTTCGTATGTTATTTATACCATTTGTGAGTTTTGAAAATAATACTTATCGTCGAAAAATATTCTTTTGACGTCTTGACCATTCTTAAATTACTTTACAAGTATTTACGTCAAAATGTCATCCCACAATAGTTTCTTAATGCTTTATGGTGAAATTATAACTTTTCGTCGTAAAATAATGTCGTCGGAAATTTCATGAAAGTGACAAAAATGGCTTCGAAAAAGCTAGTCGTAAAATGGTGTACGTCGAACGTTAGGAAACGAACTCAACGGTTTTGGAAAGCTTGTATCAAAATCTAGAAGTTTTAGTACATGAGTTTTCGTCATAGAGGTCTCGAACATAAAGATAATAGAGGTTAAATATGGTGATTTTGTCCAAAATGTGGTTTAAAAGTGAGTTTCGGCAAAGTTTAAGCAACCGTAAATAATTCATTACAAGTCCGCTATACAAACGGTTGGTCATTTTGAAAAATATGCTTGGTGATCTAAATTTTATTAGAAGACATCTCGTTACAAAAAGTTCTACGTCTACGTTAAAAATAGCCTTCAACATGGTCGTTTTGTTTACCGTAACACTTGTCAAATATAAATATTATAGTTTTTCTTAACTAATAAAGTTACGGTAGTTTTGTGAAAACGTGTATATTTTAGTCGTTACAAATCCGTTTTCTACGTATTATACGTCCTTAGCTTCGTATCAAAGTATACTAATATATTTTTGATAAGTCGAAATAATTTATAAAGCTTAAGACTCGTTTTTGACTCGTACAACACAAAAACTGTTTGCTGAAATTTCAGAAAATGTATATTTCGTCGCCAAACTTGAAAAATTCATAACTTCTTCGTTATAACTCCGTTTTAATCCGTTCAAGCGGCCACGGATTCGTTTTAAAGTATATTTTCTAAATATCTAGGCCAAAAATTCGTGTCTACTGTCGGTTTTTCCAGAAATACAAAACAAGATCAGACCACTTTTTATACTTGTCGAAAAGAGTTTTTCTCGTACTAAACCTATTCCAATCCCTTCAAAACAACTCCAAAGCTATTCTAATCCTACCATACACCTTCTTAGGGTGTCATGGGTTCCTAAACATCATCAAGACCAATCTATAACAAGGGATAAATTATAGGATGACTTATATATGTAAAACTCTAAAAACATTGTTAAAAATGGTATAAATAACCATAAGTCATGCATGCTTGCTCAAAAATGAAGAAATAAATATGAAATGAAAATGAAAGATGTAAAATGAAAGTAATATGCTTACTAATTACTATGATGAGGTGATTAGAACAAGGGTTAAACCTAAACACCCTAGGTTTTTATTTCAAAACCTTGAATAAGAGTGTATCTAGATTGTGTATACTTGATCTTGGAAAATTTTTATGATTTCTTCTACTCCCTTGGTGTGACCGGTTTTGAAGAGGAAGACAAGAGAGAAAACACTTTGCTTAACTTCTTGAATTATGAGAATGAATGAATGAGTGAAGTAGTTTGAGTACATATCTATACAATCAAGAATTTTTCTACCAAATCATTTAATGCCTACCCCCCCTTGGTCGGCCAAAGGGGAAGTATTTCACCAAATACTTTTTTTTTCTTTTATATATTGTGTAAAAATTGTATAAGTAATTATTTGTAAGAAAAAAATGTAGTTAAGTGAAAGATGTTGTAACTTGTATATAGTTGTGAACTTTGAGTAGTATGGACTAAAAATAAGTTTTAATGGATCAAAGTGAAGTATAATGAGATCATAAAAATTGTAAAAATACATTTCTTGCAAGATTTGAGTGATATAGTAATTATCGTGTAGTTTTTAAGAAAAGTGTCGTAATAATATAAATTTAACGATTTATATACAAAATAAATTTAAAACACTAGGTAAACTCAAAATATTGTTTTTATAAACTAAATGTAAGTATAAAAATATATTGGGATCATTTTTGGAAGTGTCGGATTAAATGTTCAAAATAATAACTTACGCGATAACGTTTATTTAATATAAAATTTACGCGTTTAATGTGAAATGCAAAGTCATGAATGAACTAACATGATGCAAATGATGCTAATGAAATGTAGACTAAACTTAGTCTATATGAAATGTTCGTGATGATATGATCATGAATTCGCCGCTAAACCATTAAGGTTACGCGAATTTGGAACACGCAAACCTAGTTCACGATAAATGATGAAATAGTGAAACGTGAATTGTTTTGAGAAATGACCTGAAATTGCGAGTTGTCACAAAAATGCTCCCCCTTGAAGATTGAAACTTTTGCAATGGGATGTAACGAAATGTAATCCATATGAGGATTATATTGCAATTGGTTTTGCAATGTATGGTTTGACACAAAGCTCCCCCTAGCTTAGGGTGTCAAAGTCTTCATGTGTATTTTGAAAATCTACAAAATAAGGGTTAGAAAACAAGTATATAGTATATAATTTCCTGCAAATTGGTCTTTTGTTGCACGGATCCCACGGTTCCCTCCTTGGAGGGATCCGTCTAGGCAAATTTCAGGGATCCGTCTGTCTGATGACAAGATTCAGCAATGGTGATATAACAAATAATGTTACCATCAAAGTGAGATATGTATTATACCAAATAATCATATACTCAGAAATATAGCATATATCATGTAATTTCATTTAATAAACTTAGAGATATGATATACATGACTCTAAAAACTAAGAAAATGAGCGATACATGACTCGGAGTTACTAGACTATCTAAATTACGCTTGATACTAGGACACCACTAATATCCTCTAGCTCAAGTTTGTTTAGGTTTAATCTCGTCGAAACGTTCGAGGAGGTGATAAAACATTAAACGTTGATCTTCCCGTACTTCATGTATCAAACTTTCAACATGTTGACAATGATAACAATCTTTTTCATGGCTAGGTAGTGGTGATGGAAGAAATGAAATTGCTTGATGTGAAGGATCAAGTGAAGCGGGTTGAGGAGCCTCAAATGATGGAGGGATTGGTGGAGGCGCATTTGAAGATGGCTCGTCCAAGAATGATGGTGGTGGTAGAGAGGTGTCAACTTCCATGTGGTCGGGTGGTTGAATTTGATAATTTCTCATAATCCAAATGGGATTATTTGATGGTGATGGCGAAAAGGAAGCCGAAGCTAGTGTTGACTCAACACCTTGATTTTGTTCCATTATTCCTCCTAATGAGAAGAATGTTGCCGGTGGTTGAGGATGGGACGACCTAGGAGGAAAATCTTCTAGATTGTAGAGGTGTGGTGATGAGAGTGGAGTGGTGAATGAAAGGGCTCTAGGCACCAATGGTGATGGTTTAGTGGAAATAGGATTGTTTGGTTTAGGAGGTATGGTGGTGTTTGGCATAGGTAGTTTCGTGGGAACCATCCTTTTAGGGATTGGTTTGATTCGGTTGAAGAAATTTCGTGTACAACACGAGCAATTTTCTTGGGTGGTCCTTTGGTGGATGAGTTACCACTTGGAGTTTTCCTCATGATGAGATGATTCAAAGAGGTTTGTAAAGATTTCTAATTGCTAATAATGAAGATGAAGATGATGACTTTAGGAGTCCTAACAATGTGGTTTATAAATCAAGGGATTTGGTAAGTGCATTCAAGACTTAAGCCACTAAAATTTCTTGGAATGTGATGATTAGCATGTACAAGAGTCAACTTCAGGGTTGTACTGATGTAGGAACTTAATTAAGATGAGATGGAGTGTTCAAGTTAGCAAGATGAGTTTGAAATGATTATTTTAGCTAGAGTTGACATGAATCTGTCATACGGATCCCACGGTTCCCTCCAATTAGGGATCCGTCTAGGCTAATCCTAGGGATCCGTCTCTCAGCAGCTAAGAAAAGATAACAATGATGTTTGTAAGGTCTAATGCCTATACCTTCTTGAGTGTTTCAGTCCATCTAAGTGTCTTAAATGAAAGGGTACTTAAATGCTTAAGAGCAATGAGTGATGTAGCTAATGATTGCCTTTTATAAAAGAAATTTGAACTTTTATGAGTACCAATGAATGAACAAGGATGACACCAAAGACTTGAGAGTGTCAAATATAGCTAAATGATCCTAGAGATCAGATAGTAAATTAATATAACCTTTTGGAAGATATCCTAAAAGCTTAAGATGGAAAGACTAGGGTTTGATCCATCTTGAAGAGTGTCAAATGGAGCTAAATGATCCTAGAGATCAGATAGTAACTTAATATAACCTTTTGGAAGATATCCTAAAAGCTTAAGATGGAAAGACTAGGGTTTGATCCATCTTGACCCCTTTTTGAGGTAAGGATGACTAGAAACAATTTCCTAAAATTGATAAATATGTTTACTTAAGTGTTTTGAAATGTGAAACACAATGTGTGAGTATTGAAGCGGAAATATGGTGAGTTTTGATGAGTTGATAAATCAAAAGCACTTTGAAATAGATCCTAGGTAAACTATGGGTGAGTGTGAAGCTTTCAAATGCTTGAGGGAGACTTACTTGGTTCTAAGGTCTTATGTTTGGCTAGTGTAAAGTGATCTAGTGAGCTGTTTTGATGTATGGGAATCTGTATTGCTCATCTGTTGTCACGGATCCTACGGTTCCCTCAGAGGAGGGATCCGTCGAGGCTAAAACTAGTGATCCGGCAACTGCAGATCAGAACCATCAAATAAGCAAGTGCAGATTTTGTACCAAACAATATACAAGAATAACCATTAAACATAACAACAACATAAACATGTTATCACATAAAGCATATCATAGATAATGGTAGTAATGGTAATATCCAAGATAACACAAACAAGCGTGCTAAAACAAATCATTCATACACAAATCAAATGTCTAAAAAACAAGCATAATCCTATAGTTTCTTTCGTCAATCCTTTCTTTTCCTCTTTACCGACTTCATGACGTGGTAAGCTAGGTTTTGTATCATACCCCTTAATTGTTTGAATTCTGCGGTCTCGTTTGGAAGAGTCGGAAGTTGTTGATAGTAGTCAAAGGGGTCCAATTCGATGTTAGCTTCGGGGTTGACATTTACTTCTTCTTCTTCTTCTTCTTCTCCGTCCGAGGAGTCCGAGAGAGCTTTAGGTTTTCTTTCATTGACCATGAACCGTTTAGGGGGTTGTTTGGTAAGAGGTACCATAACGTGATCGGAAGGAAATGATCATCGTGGATAGGAGATGGTTGCAATGCACTAACATACTTACAAAGTCGTGTTAGGAGCATACCATACAGAAGTACCATGTTGGAAACTTTGAATACCCCGTCATTCTCTTCACCATGTAATAGGCGAGATTAAATGGCTTTTGGTGAATAAGGCAATATATCATTTGCACGAGACATGCATTTAGATGATCCTTGTTACCGACTAAGATAATGACGTTTTCCCTAAGAATTTCTTCCCATTTTCTAAAAATGGGGTGGATTTCGAAGAGTTCCATTTGAAAGGGATCACGGTGAATGAGCTTTTTGTTTCGGTTGAGACGAGATTGGTCAGCTCTAATTTTGAAAATGGTGTCTCAAATGGTTTTGGGTTCATCAAAAGGAGTATGGTAAATTGGTTTGGGATCAAGAGCAAAAGATTAAGAGGATATTGCCCAATCTTGAGAGTACATACAAATTCCTTCATAAGGAATGCGAAGGATTTGAGCGAATGTGTTGAGAGGTAGAGTGAAGCTTCGTTTAGTGATGATGGAGGCGATTGAAATGCTATCATCGGTATTTCGAATAATCCTAATACTTTTGTAGAATTCAAAGATGAAAACCGAACAAAATTTTTCATCAATGTCAAGAAGACAATCAAAGTTGATTGCCGAGTGTTAAGTTCCCATATTGTAACACAAGCATCAATAGAAGAAATAGATGAAGGAGAGATCGGTTGAACAATATCAAACACACACGTATGGATAATATGAAGAGTTATGCGTAGAGTATGAAAGATAAATTGAACAACCAACCCTCAAGTGAGGGTTATACAAGAGTATTTATAGGGCAAGGAGCTAGGGCAACACTTCTAGCAACCTTCCCTTCTTATGGGCTTGGGCCAAGGCTCATGGGCTTTTTACATAAGCCTTGGCATGATTACTAACATAAAAGCCATATTAAGCTAACTATTACATATTAATTACTAACACTTGAAATATAGTTTAGGAGTGATTCCAACAATCTCCCCCTAAGTGTTAGTGATTGATAATATAAACGTTGAAGGTGCTGATGTAATAGTAGCTTTGACGTCTTCTGACATTCTTCTTTCTTGTGAGAAGAATTGTCTCGATTCGAACAATCTCCCCAGTGTAGATAAATTGTTTCCTTTGAAAAGTTCTGCTTTGACGTCTTCATTTTCTTTGTTCTTTAGTTCTTTATTCTTTATGGTGAAAGTGATAGTATGTTTTTGTTGTCTGCATGAGGTCTGCTTCGATGCTCCAGTGTCTCCACGTCTTTCTTCAACATGCTCATACGCTCTTTAACGTTGGATTTCAGTACTGATGTAGTTCTCTTAGTCTTTAAACTTTGTAGATTCTTTGACTTTGACGAAGAATCATTATGACTTTGTGTTGCCTTTTGAGAGAACTTCAATTAGTGATGTTGTTGGTATGAGCATGTGAAGAATCTACACGATCAGTCCGCTCCAGAGCTTCCATAAGAAGAAAACATAAGAATGGTTAGTGATAAGCAGATTCCAGCACTTCTAAGTTTGAACTTCGAGAGTCTTAATAGCATAGTATGAAAACACAACTCTGATTCTCACAATGGCTGTTCCTGAACTGGAGTCCCACAAGTGAGATAACGCGATGTACCAAAGTACACCTACAGTTCAGATGAGTCGCTGAGGTACACCGAAGCATCACCTCACAACTGTAGACCGTTTGAGACACACTAAGCGTAATCCACGGGGAGTTACCGAAGTGACCTGCTGTCAGGGCTGTTAGATGTTGACCCTGGCAGGAGTTTCCATTCAATCACTGAGGATCACCTATGTGAACCTCTCATAAATGTTCTCGGCAGATTGCTAAGATCTGTGAAGGACACGATAATATATCACTTGCGTTCTTATTGTTGAACGACAAGCGATGAATTGTCAAGTGTACCTAAGAGATCTTTTGATGAATCTCGTGGCTCTAGACTCAATAGTGCACTTTGGTTTTCCTGAGCGGAGACTAGGGAGAGGGTCTCCTTCTTCAATACCAGCAATCTCTAAGAGAAAGACGATATTTTATGTAGGGTTCCCTGTGAGAATGAAACAAGCTTCCGTTGGGAGAAACTTGAGTGGCTAAGAAGGTTTAGTGCATGCGTCACTGGGTCTATGACGACTTTTATCTTCAATACCAGCGTCATCAAGTGACAACCAGTAGCATATGAATTAAACCCGGTGTCTGCCCTAAGTTGAATAATCTGGAGGGCTATTTCTTTTCACCCTTTTCTTTGATTTTCTTTTTAATTCTTCAACTCCTTCTTTCTCCGATTCTCATTTTCCCCTTTTTTATAATCACACCTAAGGACTTCTAAGTACTAACTATTTGTGATGTCCTTGGGTAGATCCCTCCGGCTCTGGCGGATCATAGGACGGTTATTCCTAACCTTAGTCACCTTATAACATCATGACTAACCTATGTTGCCATAAAACCATTTTCTTGAAAATCTCTCAAAGTGTTTGTGAATGAAAAACATTTTGTACCACTGTGAGAGTTTTATCTTTTTACAGAAATACTCCCCCTCCACAAGTGCTTGAGTGTTTAGACAGAAATCTGCACGGTGACAGAAGAGCGCACACTTTTGAATTGATCGACTCAAGATAGACAATCCCCCGCGAGACACGGTTACGTTGCATAGTTAAAGAGTTACATTTTCAGCTTTTAGGTGACAACTAGCTCTAATAACTACCTTGAAGGTGTGGACAAACCTCGAAAGGTTGTCAAACCCGTCAAAGTTCATGTCTATCAAGAGTTCTCGAATAGGTACAATCTACTCGGATAAGTCTAGGAAGACAAAACTTTTCAATTTATGACATTTTAGAGCTCGCCAATTCATGGGTTAAGTCTTATCACACGAAGATTCAATATCAAATCACAACATATTTCTTACAATAATTTTCTCCCCCTAAAAAATGGCATATAAATGTTATTTTTTATAACGTTTTGATATTAAATATGTCCATTTCGAGTTTTGTGGGAAGATTATCACGAAGAACAATTTGTGAACAAAGTTTTTAATCAAATACTCCCCCTCAACAAGTGATATAAACTTTTGAGGTTTTGAAAATCATAAGGGGAAGTACTTGTTCTTTTGAGCAAAACCTTTTAAAAGTGAAAGGTTTGATAAGTTTTACTCAAAAGTAAGAAGCTTTCACTCCTTTTATAAGGATTGTGGCACTGAAGCGTACCACAGGGTCCTTTCATTACAAGAATGGGTTTGGTAACACTCAGATTGTGCATGTTTTTAGTAGCGTTATGTGTACTTTTATTTCTGTTATTTGGTTATATTTGCGTGATTATAGTACTTAAACGCATCAAAAGATGTTTGTCTAGTGTTTGTAACCAAGTGCAGGAAAATGGAGGAAAATAAAGAAATGTTAAGCAAAACGAAGATTCCCGTTTCAGTAAGACTAAATCAGTATCTCAAGGACCTTTGAAGACCATAGTGATTGAAGAACCAAGTTCTACAAGACAAAGTGAAGAAAAGATCAAGTTTTCGTATCTCAGAAGATCCAACCGGATCCGGTTATAGTCGTAACCGGATCGGTTGGAAAACGGTCAGAAACAATGTTTTAACCATCGCCAGCCGATCGGTCGCAACCCGCAACCGGATCGGTTAGCCAGTTGTTGTAGAAGACCAGCCGGATCGGTTGGTCGTATGACCGATCCGGTTGGAGAAGCTGCATTTGCCAATCTTCATTACTAAGTTTTTCCTTTGCATCCAAACGATTCTAGGACCTTCTCTTGGTGTATTCTAGTCCCTTCCTTACTCCTTGGAGGCCAAGTTCAGCATTTAATACCCTAGGCCTTGGAATTAGTATAAATAGAGGCTATTTGTGAGCATATGAGACACACCCTCAAATACAACTCTCTCTACTCATCAAACAAAGCCTTAAGCTCTAAAAATTCGTCCTTAGAAATCCAGAGAAGTTTGGAGTTCCAGAAGTTCCACATTTGGAGGCCAAAACACCAAGAAGTCTACCTCAACCCTTTGGGAATCATTACTACACCATTCGTAATCTTATTCCAAGCATTGTAAGACTTTCAATCATGTTTTCTAATGTTCAAAGTTATGAGTTTATGTTCATGTTTGCTATGAGTGGCTAGTTTCTTTATACACTTGCTTAAATTATATTGATTATCATATGATTAGTTAGTGATTGTGTTAACATGTTTTAATTCAATTTCAAGTTGATTCTGAGATCCAATTGTGCTAAAGTTTCATAGTGACATTTGTTAATCAAGTTTGGCTAATTGATAGTAAACGTTGGGGCCGAAAGAACTTATTGTTATTCAACTAGTCATAATCATTTTGTCTATGGATGATTGTTTTTACCCATTATTCTTGATTATACAAAGGAACTAAGGTGTGGTTGTAATAGAAACGCTTTTTGATTATCAAATTGGATTGGCTGGAAACACCTAAATGGTCGTAAGATTAGTTGTTGAGAATCAATTGTAGCCTTTTGTCTATGATCGGTTACCTTTTGTATTGACCATTTCTTAAGCAGTTTGATGAACAAGTGGATTTTTTGTGTTTAAGTTTATGTATGTAGACTTATGAAACTTGAATTGATCTTGAATTGATTGGTTAAACTTAATGCTTGTTTTTATAAACTAAAAGCTTGACGAAGGTTTAACTTGTAAGAACAATAGATTAGTTTTCAAACTAATTATCATAACCAACATGTTAAGAGGTTAACACAATCACATTAATCTATGATATGAAACTAGTTTAAGCAAGTGTAGTTTTTAATCATCTGAATTTCATTATATCTATTTTGCTCTATTATATGTTTTGGATAGGCTCCGTTAATTCAAACTTGTGTTTAGATTCACTCAAATCCCTGCGAACGATCCCGACTTACCTTCATAACCTTGCTATAACGGACGAGTATACTTGCTCGTATGTGTTCTTGGTAATATTGGTAATTCACCTTTTATGATTTTAAAACTTGTACACCCCAGCAAATCAGGGTTGTACACTGTTATGTGTGCACAAGCCACATTCATTAAATAATCACACATCCAAATCAATATTGAAAATGAAACAGTTTAAGGGGTACCAGGTAGTCTATCAATCTTTCCAAGAATATAAACAGGGCGTTGATAGCATGTGAGAGTAATCCTGGGACGACCACCTACGAAGCTCTCCAGAGTTCTGAATTGGTCCCTTCTGTACAACCTTTCATCGATTCGAGTGATGATCCTCTTAACATCCCGTCTCTCCTGAGAATTCCATCGCTTTGGTGATCCAATGCCTTCATGTATCGCCTTCAACCGATAAGCCAAGCCGTCCCTGAATTTCTTCAGTGTGTGATCCCCAAATTTATAAAGATCTCTACATGCCATCAAGCAGTTGCGTTGTAGTTCACTACGGTAAACTACTCCAAACGGTTTTCTGATGAGAGTGTATTGTGGAAGATGGTTGATGTCAGGAAGTTCTAGCTGAGGTCTGGTGAGGTTGACACGTGTCTGATATGATTCAACAGCAAGTTGTATATCTTCTACACGTTCCTGGATCACTATACTTTTGATGAAGATGTGCAAGGACTTGATGTATTCACGTTGAATTTTAGTCGAGAATTGTCTCATTCTTCCTTGTACCTTGGCAAGATACAGATCTTCAATGTCGTTGAGAGACAAGTTCTGAAAGTCCGCTTCACAGAATTCATAGTCCCTTTCGTCTTGTCTTTTGACCACAATATTCTTGAGGAAGGTGTAATCCCATTTAGACGAAAGAACTACATGCTTAACAGCAACGATCCCTTTATCACTGTGCACTTCATGTTTAGATTTTCGAACCTGGCAGCTTTTGTAGTAGATTCTTCGGCATTCCGGCCAATGGTGAATCCCATACATTGCATCAATGTCATACTGTTCTACACTGTTAGAAAACATGTGAGTAGCCTTTTCTTCGATGGCTATGCAGTTGGAGTATATGGCTGCCGGGAACGGAAGTGTAAGTGATGTAGCATATTTCTTTGAACCATCTCTACCGTGTAGAAGAAATTCCAGGTTATTGTTGAAGAAGTAGCGAAATGGAATCTTAGGTTGATCTTGTTGGCCAATCGTTGGTAGAGGTCTAGACCAGTCGGTGTAGTATGGAGCCTTGTCTCTTCTGGTGAAGTCAATGTTTGCTTCAGGTTTGAGCCAATCAATGTTGTTAGACATGGCTCGTGCTATGTTTTCAAGGTGATATTCAACTTCAATAGCACTTTCCAAGCTGTCTTTGAGTAGTTGAAAGGCTTCATTCTTGATGCGTTTCAACTCTGATTTCGTCATCTTCTTCACTCGGAACTTTTCTTGAAGGAACTTAGCATGCTCCAACGTACTACCTTCTACCATATCTTGATCATCAGTTAGGGCGGGAGTAGCATCAACAAGTGTAGAGAACCAGTCATACTCGGTGTCATCTTCGTCTAGCCATTAGACGACATCAGCCTTAGGCGACTTCTTCTTCTTCTTTGGCCTAGATGAGGATGCTAGTTTCAATGTTGAAGCGGAAGAGGTGGGTTGTTTTTGGGGCTCAGAGACTTCCTCGTCGTCACCACCAGTGTATTCAAAATGATCACCGGTTTTCTCTGTCTGGGGTGGTAACTTAGAGTCCTGAGGTTTGTCAGTAGAAGAGCGTGGAGGAGATCGTCTTGTTGTTGGAGTCCTTTGGGGTGGAGGTGGCATGGAGGAGGTTTCACCAGACTTCTTTGGACGTTTAGGCTCCTTATCCTTATCCTTGTCTTTATCGTCTCTTGGACGCTTAGGCCTTTCAGCTTGCTCCTTGCATGAAGTCTTGAGTTGATATTCCAGTAATGCCTCAAATAGTTTACTTTCGTCAGAAGTGAAAGTTTCAGAATGTTGAGACATTTGTAGAACCAACTTAGAAATCAATTCTGCATCAGAGAGAACTGCAGGCTCCATTGGATTGATCGTCATTGTCACCGGAGTGGATTGCATTGTTTGCTTGACCAATTTCATGAGATTTGGATAGAGCTGTCTGGTAAACATCTCCCTTGTAACACCAGGAACAATGTCGAGTAGCAACTTGTGAGTATATCCCCTAATCATTTCGTTCAGTTCCCCTTGGACATCATGTTGCATGAACTTCTGGATATACTCCCTTTCACTTGACATCTTGTCTATCTCGTCATTTAGAAGATTGATACTGTCAACTAGTTGATTCAACTTCTTGTTGGTCACATCTTTCTTCCTGACCTGCTTGACAGCTTTGACAATCTAGGTTTTAGCCCGAGATATCCAAGAGTCAGCTGGTTTCTTCACAGATTTAGATGTGGATCTGGTTGTGCCTTTGGATGGTGGTAGTGAAGAGTGAGAAGACGAGTCTGATGATGATGAGACATGAGGAGACTCAGTCGGCAGCTCAGATGTTTCTTCCTTGGAGCGTGCTGGGCTATCAAGAAGAAAATCATCATAATCAAGATCTTTAGCATTTCCAGTCTTAGCTGTTTCATCAGCCTTAGTATCATCACTAGGAGTTTTCTCAGTCTTTTCCATGTCTGGTTCCTCTAT
Source organism: Chrysanthemum seticuspe (assembly GCA_019973895.1). Taxonomy (NCBI): domain Eukaryota; kingdom Viridiplantae; phylum Streptophyta; class Magnoliopsida; order Asterales; family Asteraceae; genus Chrysanthemum; species Chrysanthemum seticuspe. The sequence goes on along the minus strand of BPTQ01000001.1, from coordinate 215,355,962 downwards.
GTCAAAGTTGATGGAATCCTCAAGTTTCCTTTGCTGTTGTTCGTGGGTGATGGTGGTACCAGTTCCCTTATCAGGTTGATTAACCGCATCGGAAACTGGTGTGGCTTGAGTTCCACCACTTGACCCTCCAGGGCCACGAGTTTGATCCTTTACGAATTCATCGGCAAAGTATTTTTGTCTGAGGTTCTTCAACTTCTTTTGATATTATCTTTCCTCATGAAATGGTTCTTCTTCAGAACTTTTCTTATCTTGCTCAAGCACAAGAGTTTTCCCTTTGCCTATATCAGCTATTGGACTGGGAGGTTTAGCTACTGCTGGAGTGTCATCGATTGCAGTTTCAGAGTAGGTGACCTCTTCGTCTGATTCTGTTTCCTCAAAGCTTTCATCCAGTAGCTTTCATTGCGGTTCAGGCTTGGGAATAGGAATAGGAACAACTTCCTTAGAGGGTACTTTCCTTTTGAGTGCAGGTTTCCTCTTAGGGAACTTTCTTTGACTCTCAGTGCTTGTTACGCTTCCTGCACTGCCTCTCCGGGTTTTCCTAGTAGGTGTACCGGAGGAGTTTTCATCAAGAAATCCTACTTTGCCTTCATCAACCGCTACCAGATACCTTTTGTATGAATAGAGTTGTTTGACTGCATCAGTTAGAAGGTGATCTGGCAACACAACACCCTGTTTCTTTATTGTAGATTCGTTAAATATGACTGTGAGTGTAGACTCATACAACATGGAGTGATTGTTGGGGTCATTGGTTCTCAAGGGGATATCAGGATTATACCCTAGAGCTCTTTGGATCAGCAGTTTGGTATATCTGATATATGGGATCTTGGAGCCAAGCTTTTTGAAGAATGACATCATGTCGTCCTGTTGGGAATAATTTGTTACTACGGATAGTTGTGGTTTACACTGCTTGGATTAACACTAGCAGTGGAAACGTATTCCCACTGCCAGTTCATTATTACCACTGCTATTAGTTTAAGTTTAGTTAAACGCGTCAAGATAAGTATAGAATAGATTGTGTGTATATTCTATAATGTTAGCTTTATAATTATCTTGTAAAGGACTCCTTGTTGTATAAAAGGAGATCCTAGGTCATTGTCTTAGGTACGTATATTTACACATTAGTTTTACCTACGAAAGCTTCAAGGTGTAACCCTAGTGATACTAAGATCACTCGTATTATTTCATTAATAATATTGGAGCTTGATTTTTGTGTTAACTTGTGTTCATTCTCATTACATCATATAATTCGTCTTCTAAGTATTACTTAAGTAAATTCCGCTTGCTTGATAATATTATACAAAATATCATTGACACAAGGAGAGTGTCTTAGATCCATCAAGTGGTATCAGAGCAAAGGTTCTGATATTTTGTTTTAGAAGATCCAAGGAATTAGCTTGACTCACTCACTCAATTCAATGGAGATGGAAAACAATCAATCAAACTCTCCTTCTAAACCCAGACTCCCTAAGCTTAAGCTTAATGAGTTTGAGATGTGGAGGATACTGATTGAGCAATACTTCCTCATACAGGACTATGCTCTATGGGAGATCATTCAACTTGGTGATTCCTTCAAATCTGTGACCACTACTTCAAAAGTTGGTGACACAGATGTTGTGAAAGTTTCTGTACCTGAATCAAATGCTGAAAAAGCTCAAAAGAAGAATGATCTTAAAGCTAGAAGTCTGTTGCTGATGACTCTTGCTAGAGACCAGATTATTGCATTCAGCAAGTGCAAGACTGCTAAAGAACTGTTTGAAGAGATTTGCTCAGTGTTTGGTGGTAATGATGCTACAAAGAAGACTCAGAAGACATTGTTAAAGCAAAGTTATGAAAACTTTTCTGCTTCAAGCAATGACTCTCTTGATAGCATTTTCACCAAACTTCAGAAGATTGTTACACATCTAACTGTGTTTGGCATTGAGGTAGAAAAGGAAGACCTCAATTTGAAGTTTCTAAGAAGTTTGCCTTTAGAATTTCAAACCAATGTTACTGTCTGGGAAAACAAGTCAGACATTAAAACAATGAAGCTCAATGATCTTTACAACAACTTCAAACTTATTGAGCAAAGGTTGAAGAAGGCAGGGAAACTTGGTACAAGCTCTAGTAGCTTGGCATTGTTGTCAAATTCTGTTGACAGTGATGATTCTGAAGATGAAAGTGATGATGATATTGCCACTGTAGGTTCTAAAGTTTCCACTGGCAATGTAAATATTGCCACTGCAGGATCAAAGAAGAAGGTTGCTAGTATTGGAGATCCTACCTTTTATGCTTTTATCTCCACACAAGTTGATGGCTCTCTCTTAACTCATGAAGACATAGAGAAAATTGATGAAGATGACTTGGAGGAGATGGATATAAAATGACAGATAGCACTTCTTAGCATGAGGGCTAAGAAATTCTACAAGAAGACTGGCAAGCCTATCCATATAAATGGTGATGATACTGCAGGTTTTGATAAGAAGAAAGTGGAGTGCTTTAACTACCACAAGTTTGGACATTTTGCTAGAGAATGTAGAAGACCAAAGACAAAGGATAACATATCTACATGGTACAAGCAAAAGAAGGGACCAACTTTGGAAGAACCAAAGGCAATGTTGGCTATTGATGGTGTGAGCTATGATTGGAGTTTCATGGCTGATGATCTTGAAGAAGAACACACTGATGCTGCTCTTGTTTCTGCTGAAGTTGCTCTTATGGCTTTCACTGACTCTGAGGTACAAAACTCTGAATGTTGCTCTAAAACATGTAGGGCTGCTAGAGAAGTTGAAAGACTTAATGATTTATATTCTAAAGAAAGACAAGAGTTATACACTGCTAATTATACTGTGGCTAATCTTAGGAGAGCCATGGCAGTTTTAGAAAAACAAATAGAGCACTATCAGGCAAATGAGACCAATTATAATGATGTTATGATTCTTCTTAGGAGAGAGGTAGAACATACAACTGCTGTGAATGAAGCATATCAAAAGGAGCTTGAAAAACTTCAAAAGAAAATTGAAAATGTCAATTTAACTATAGACACATGTTATCATCAGTCTGAGTCAATTGATAAAATTTGGAATGCTCAAATATATAATAAAGCTAAGTCTGGTATGGGTTATAATACTGCGCCTCCACCACTAAGGGGTGTTCATTCACCTCCAGGTATAGATTTAGCTCATACATGTATAGAGGATTTTAAGGATCTTGAAAGAGAATATGGTCCTTTAAAAGACACAGTTGTGAAGAGTGAGGAAGAGAGTAAGCTTGATAATGATGTTTTTAAGAGTGCTAGTGACTCATCTGTTGTAGATGAGAGTGTTAAAAAGAATGTAGAGACTACTATCCCAAAAGTTGTTAATACTGTTACAGAGGAACCTAGGAAACCTGTTAATAAACCTAGACCAACTGTAAGGTATGCTGAAATGTATAGGAACAAGGCTACAGGTCCTAGGGGTAACCAGAGGAGTTGGAATCATGTTAAATCTCAACAACTAGGTAGTGATTTTGTAATGAACAAAAAGGCATGCTATATCTGTGGTAGTTTTGATCATTTACATGCTTATTGTGACTATCATGTTGGGAGAAGGGAAGTCTATGGGTATAAAAGGGTGGAGACTAACAAGTATCAATAAAATGTACACCCTAATTCCCATTGCAAAATGGTCCCAAGAGCAGTTCAACTTAGAAGTGGACTAAAAACACTTGCCACTGCAAAAACTGTTAACACTGCTCACCCTAAGTCACCTGTAAAAAGTGCAAACACCAAAACAAGTTTTAATAAATCTACACAAACAGGAAAAAGAACCTTTCAAGCTAAAAAGGTTAATAAAAATCAACAGTGGGTACCTAAAAATAAACCAGCAGTTACCACTGCTCATTCAAAAGTTACCACTGCAAGGGTTTTTAATAAGAAAAGGGGGGACATGGGCAATGCTGTGAAGGCCTCAGCATGTTGGGAATGGAAACCTAAAGGAAATACCTCTACAACCAATCCTAATGGTGTATCAATGACCTTTGATAGATTTAACTATATTGATACACGAGGCAGATCCAAGTCAATCATGGCTTGGGTCCCCAAAAGAAACTAACTCTTTACTTATATGTGCAGGAACATCCAAGGACAAAAAGATCAGATCAAGGATATACATATAGTGGTGTTTAAGGCACATGACTGGCAACAAGTCCTATCTTTCTGATATTGAGCATTATGATGGACAGTATGTCAGTTTTGATAATGAAGTTAGTGGATTAAGATGTGTGATGCAGGAACACTATAGATAAAGGAAAACATGGATTATTATTATTATTATTACAAAACTGCACTGAAAGTGCAGTAAAACTACATCCATGAAGTACGGAGTACAAACATCACTACATCAACTGAAAACAACTACCAACAACCTACCCCAAACACATGTTTCCTAACCCATCCTCTTCCTACCCATCATTCATCCTTTATGGCTTCTTGGGAAAGCCCCAGCTTGGCATCACCTTAGGAGCTCCACGCATGTTAAATATGACTGTGAGTGTAGACTCATACAACATGGAGTGATTGTTGGGGTCATTGGTTCTCAAGGGGATATCAGGATTATACCCTAGAGCTCTTTGGATCAGCAGTTTGGTATATCTGATATATGGGATCTTGGAGCCAAGCTTTTTGAAGAATGACATCATGTCGTCCTGTTGGGAATAATTTGTTACTACGGATAGTTGCGGTTTACACTGCTTGGATTAACACTAGCAGTGGAAACGTATTCCCACTGCCAGTTCATTATTACCACTGCTATTAGTTTAAGTTTAGTTAAACGCGTCAAGATAAGTATAGAATATATTGTGTGTATATTCTATAATGTTAGCTTTATAATTATCTTGTAAAGGACTCCTTGTTGTATAAAAGGAGATCCTAGGTCATTGTCTTAGGTACGTATGTTTACACATTAGTTTTACCTACGAAAGCTTCAAGGTGTAACCCTAGTGATACTAAGATCACTCGTATTATTTCATTAATAATATTGGAGCTTGAGTTTTGTGTTAACTTGTGTTCATTATCATTACATCATATAATTCGTCTTCTAAGTATTACTTAAGTAAATTCCGCTTGCTTGATAATATTATACAAAATATCATTGACACAAGGAGAGTGTCTTAGATCCATCAAGTGGTATCAGAGCAAAGGTTCTGATATTTTGTTTTAGAAGATCCAAGGAATTAGCTTGACTCACTCACTCAATTCAATGGAGATGGAAAACAATCAATCAAACTCTCCTTCTACACCCAGACTCCCTAAGCTTAAGCTTAATGAGTTTGAGATGTGGAGGATACTGATTGAGCAATACTTCCTCATACAGGACTATGCTCTATGGGAGATCATTCAACTTGGTGATTCCTTCAAATCTGTGACCACTACTTCAAAAGTTGGTGACACAGATGTTGTGAAAGTTTCTGTGCCTGAATCAAATGCTGAAAAAGCTCAAAAGAAGAATGATCTTAAAGCTAGAAGTCTGTTGTTGATGACTCTTCCTAGAGACCAGATTATTGCATTCAGCAAGTGCAAGACTGCTAAAGAACTGTTTGAAGAGATTTGCTCAGTGTTTGGTGGTAATGATGCTACAAAGAAGACTCAGAAGACATTGTTAAAGCAAAGTTATGAAAACTTTTCTGCTTCAAGCAATGACTCTCTTGATAGCATTTTCACCAAACTTCAGAAGATTGTTACACAACTAACTGTGTTTGGCATTGAGGTAGAAAAGGAAGACCTCAATTTGAAGTTTCTAAGAAGTTTGCCTTTAGAATTTCAAACCAATGTTACTGTCTGGGAAAACAAGTCAGACATTGAAACAATGAAGCTCAATGATCTTTACAACAACTTCAAACTTATTGAGCAAAGGTTGAAGAAGGCAGGGAAACTTGGTACAAGCTCTAGTAGCTTGGCATTGTTGTCAAATTATGTTGACAGTGATGATTCTGAAGATGAAAGTGATGATGATATTGCCACTATAGGTTCTAAAGTTTCCACTGGCAATGTAAATATTGCCACTGCAGGATCAAAGAAGAAGGTTGCTAGTATTGGAGATCCTACCTTTTATGCTTTTATCTCTACACAAGTTGATGGCTCTCTCTTAACTCATGAAGACATAGAGCAAATTGATGAAGATGACTTGGAGGAGATGGATATAAAATGACAGATAGCACTTCTTAGCATGAGGGCTAAGAAATTCTACAAGAAGACTGGCAAGCCTATCCATATAAATGGTGATGATACTGCAGGTTTTGATAAGAAGAAAGTGGAGTGCTTTAACTACCACAAGTTTGGACATTTTGCTAGAGAATGTAGAAGACCAAAGACAAAGGACAACATATCTACATGGTACAAGCAAAAGAAGGAACAACTTTAGAAGAACCAAAGGCAATGTTGGCTATTGATGGTGTGAGCTATGATTGGAGTTTCATGGCTGATGATCTTGAAGAAGAACACACTGATGCTGCTCTTGTTTCTGCTGAAGTTGCTCTTATGGCTTTCTCTGACTCGGAGGTACAAAACTCTGAATGTTGCTCTAAAACATGTAGGGCTGCTAGAGAAGTTGAAAGACTTAATGATTTATATTCTAAAGAAAGACAAGAGTTATACACTGCTAATTATACTGTGGCTAATCTTAGGAGAGCCATGGCAGTTTTAGAAAAACAAATAGAGCACTATCAGGCAAATGAGTCCAATTATAATGATGATATGATTCTTCTTAGGAGAGAGGTAGAACATACAACTGCTGTGAATGAAGCATATCAAAAGGAGCTTGAAAAACTTCAAAAGAAAATTGAAAATGTCAATTTAACTATAGACACATGTTATCATCAGTCTGAGTCAATTGATAAAATTTGGAATGCTCAAATATATAATAAAGCTAAGTCTGGTATGGGTTATAATACTGCGCCTCCACCACTAAGAGGTGTTCATTCACCTCCAGGTATAGATTTAGCTGATACAGGTATAGAGGATTTTAAGGATCTTGAAAGAGAATATGGTCCTTTAAAAGACACAGTTGTGAAGAGTGAGGAAGAGAGTAAGCTTGATAATGATGTTTTTAAGAGTGCTAGTGACTCATCTCTTGTAGATGAGAGTGTTAAAAAGAATGTAGAGACTACTATCCCAAAAGTTGTTAATACTGTTATAGAGGAACCTAGGAAACCTGTTAATAAACCTAGACCAACTGTAAGGTATGCTGAGTTGTATAGGAACAAGCCTACAGGTCCTAGGGCTAACCAGAGGAGTTAGAATCATGTTTAATCTCAACAACTAGGTAGTGATTTTGTAATGAACAAAAAGGCATGCTATATCTGTGGTAGTTTTGATCATTTACATGCTTATTGTGACTATCATGTTGGGAGAAGGGAAGTCTATGGGTATAAAAGGGTGGAGACTAACAAGTATCAACAAAATGTACACCCTAATTCCCTTTGCAAAATGGTCCCAAGAGCAGTTCAACTTAGAAGTGGACTCAAAACACTTGCCACTGCAAAAACTGTTAACACTGCTCACCCTAAGTCACCTGTTAAAAGTGCAAACACCAAAACAAGTTTTAATAAATCTGCACAAACAGGAAAAAGAACCTTTCAAGCTAAAAAGGTTAATAAAAATCAACAGTGGGTACCTAAAAATAAACCAGCAGTTACCACTGCTCATTCAAAAGTTACCACTGCAAGGGTTTTTAATAAGAAAAGGTGGGACATGGGCAATGCTGTGAAGGCCTCAGCACGTTGGGAATGGAAACCTAAAGGAAATACCTCTACAACCAATCCTAATGGTGTATCAATGACCTTTGATAGATTTAACTATATTGATACACGAGGCATATCCAAATCAATCATGGCTTGGGTCCCCAAAAGAAACTAACTCTTTACTTATATGTGCAGGAACATCCAAGGACAAAAAGATCAGATCAAGGATATACATATAGTGGGTGTTTAAGGCACATGACTGGCAACAAGTCCTATCTTTCTGATATTGAGCATTATGATGGACAGTATGTCAGTTTTGATAATGAAGTTAGTGGATTAAGATGTGTGATGCAGGAACACTATAGATAAAGGAAAACATGGATTATTATTATTATTACAAAACTGCACTGAAAGTGCAGTAAAACTACATCCATGAAGTACGGAGTACAAACATCACTACATCAACTGAAAACAACTACCAACAACCTACCACAAACACATGTTTCCTAACCCATCCTCTTTCTACCCATCACTCATCCTTTATGGCTTCTTGGGAAAGCCCCAGCTTGGCATCACCTTAGGAGCTCCACGCATGTTAATCCAGTCATACACCCTAGGGCTTGCTAAACCCATCACCACTATACCAGTGGGTGGTGAGGATGATGAAGGAACTGCTGATGGTGGTGATGGTAGAAATGGTAGAGAAGGTGATGATTGCAGCTCTTCAGAAGGAGCTACTGCTGCAAGAGGAGGAACACTCAGGACTCTTCCAGAGGTCTCATCATCTGTGACATATGGAGACACATAGGAGCTGATCTCTGAGCTATCCTCTTTGACTGTTGCATCCTGAGGCTCTGGTTGTAGTGATGAAGGTCCAGTAGAAAAAGGATTTGAAAGAGCAAGTGACTGCTTTCTCTTCTTGGATACAACCTTCTCATACTCCTCTTTTTCAACTCTCCCAGGGTTTTTCAAAACAAAATCATCCCAGGAACTATCAGATGAACTGCTTGAAGAAAGATTGACTGGACTTGATTGACTCATGGTGTTGCTTTGAGAGTGAAAGTTATGGAGTATATGATTTGAGTGATTTGTGTTGAATGATCAGTTTAATATATATTAAGTTGGATTCAAGAAGTTAATGAGGGGAAGGTGCAAGTAGTTGAGGAGTAAATTGGAGTACTGTGCTCTTGGAAAATGTATCAATGCTTAAGTGTTGACTTTATTGAGTATAGCCACTGCTATGCTTAATTCTTTCAATATATTAACCATTGCCAACGAAATTATGATTCCAGTGTTTGGTTTATGTTCGTAAATTGCAGTCTGAAGGATTTTTGTTTTCAATTGTTACTCTCTGGTGAATCGATGCTCTAGGTTTATTAGACCTTATCTAAGTTGTTCACTGATGATTCTGTTTTACAGTGGGAACTATATTGAAACCAGTGGTAACATACTTTCAGTGGAAAAAGGAAAAACAAAGAAACTTCATTACTACCACATCATTCATTACAACCATAAATACTCCTTGTCAAAACACAAAAACTGAAACCTAACACATTGTATACCTATCTTCAGCTATTCCATTGGCCTCTTGCCCTTGCCCACATAGTCATGTTTATTCTTCTGGGCTCTCTTTCTCTTGTTCTCAAATGTGGATTTCATTCTTGGACATGGAAGCCCAAGAATCTGTGGAGGAGGTCTTGGTAGCATTGCAGGCCTTGTTGGAATTGATATCTGCTTCATATTGGAGATAGCTGTATTCAGTGCTATTGAAAGAGCTTTTGGCAACTCTTTTGCCATGGAATAGGTTTCATCATTTGCATCATCATCATCTGATAAATCGGAGTAGAACTCAAGAGATTTTGCAGGCTTAGCTGCAGGCTTTCGCTTAGCAGTTTCTTTGGTATATCTTTTTGATGAAGAGCCAGCCCCTGGTGGGAAGTATCCAAACCATCCTGATGCTTCTGAAGATGATTCTGATTCGATTACATACTCTTCTTCTGAATCAGAAGAGATGTTGATAGTGTTGGAGGGATTGCTCATGCTTATGGTTTTTAGGATATTGTGTTTGAATGCAAATTGATGAAGTTTATCTTAAGCCAAGCCTCATTATATAGACAAAGTCGGTTGAAGGGTTATTTAATGAAGATATTTACCTTTTTCTTATTTTGGTAGCTTAAGGAGTAAATATAGATATTATTGAGTTGACTTTGGAAGATATTTTTCTTGGGTAATGGTTTAGTTAAAGGCAACTTTGGTTAATATCCAGTTGGTTATTCTCATCTTTTACTAATTTGTATATCAAGTTTTGATGAGAAGTTGGAGTTAAAAGGTATATATCTGAGATACACAATAAATGGTTATTGATTCACCATGTCTAATACACATAAGAATCAACTAGTCCAGAGCAAACGGCTACTGGTAAAGACTTGACAAATCCGTTTATGGTTGATAGTTTACCAAAAACTATGTGGTTATCAACTCACCATATTCTTTATGATTAAGAGTTGGCTAGTCCATAGCAAACGGCTCATGGTAAAGACATATCAAATCCGTTGATAGCTGGTAGTTTGCTAAAAACTATGATAAGAGCAGTTTAGTTTTTAAATGATTATCTTTACCACTTCTCTTTGAAATTTTTGTGAAAAATTACCACTGCTAGTTCACAGTTACCCCTGACAGTGTTATTTTACCACTGTTGTTCTAGCCGTTACAACTGATTATGTCAGTAATTAATTTTTTACTAGCCGTTGAAAGTAACCACTGATAGTCATATATATAGGGTTAATATTTTAAGTAAATTATCTTCTTTCTATATTATAACTACTTTCTAAATATAATTTTACTTGCGCATCAATTCTAAACCCTAACCCTATATATCTTTTTCTCTCAATTGGCTAGTCATTACTTCAATTCTTACTGACATAATCATATTTTTTGTTGGAATCACTCCTAAACTATAATTCAAGTGTTAGTCATTATTATGTAATAGGTAGCTTATTATGGCCTTTATGTTTGTTATTAGCCTTAAGCTTATGTAGAAGGCCCATGAGCTTAGGCCCAAGCCCATAAAGGAAAGGATGGGAACTAGGAGTGTTGCCCTAGCTTCCCTCCTATAAATACTCTTGTAAACCTTCATTTGAAGGTTGGTTGTTCAAGTTATTCTCTTTCACTCACATCTACGCATAACCGTCTTTATATTATCATGTGTGTGTGTTTGGATCTTGTTCAATCGCCTTATCTCTTTCTATATTACTTGTGTTTGTAAAACTAGTGACCTAACAGTGGTATCAATCGCCTAATAGTTGGGTGAATCGTTATTGCTTTTGAAGTGGGTTTTGGTTCTACGCGTAAGGCTAACGAATGATACTTTGGTTCGCTTAAAAACACGTTTTTTACACTTTTCAATCCAAGATTCTTGTACTTTCAATGTTTTAAGGTGTTAAAATAACTGTTTTTGGCAAAAAGTTTCAAACTTTACGCGTGGATTTACGTTTTTAAGCTTATTTTTGTTCAAGGGTTTCATCCTACTCGTAACTGTTTTAGACGTTTTGGTTCATCAAGTTTCATACTTTTATGTTATTTTGGTGATATTGAAGCTATCTCATCACAAAAATCTGGTTTAGAAACATCTTTGATCAAAATCACTTTTATGAGTAAAGCTACGCGTAACTGAAACCCTATTTTTACGCGTAACTTTATCCTTGGTTTGATCTTCATTTTCGTGGTTTACTCCGTGTTTTCTTGCTTGGATAAGCCTGAAAATACGTCGACTTTGGATATCTTTTGCACTGTGATAGTGTAAAAGATCATTTGGGATAAAACCCTAAACTTACGCATAAGCATAAAGCTTACGCGTAGAAATCCTACGTATAAGATTATTCTTAAGCCTAAGCCTTGTCTTATGCATAAGATAATCCTACGCCTAAGTTTCTACGCCTAACTTTGTGTCTACGCATAACTTTAGTGTCTTTTCCCTACTTACGCGTAAGCTAAATCTACGCGTAACTCTTGATTGTTACGCGTAACTTTGGTGTTTTTTACGCATAAGTGCTACTTGGTTTATTGTGATTTCTATGCCTAAGGACACTTCATCAACAGCGTTTCATTCGACTACAAAGATCCATCAACACAAGTTATCAAAAAAAAAAAAAAAAGAGTTTTTTGGCGGGAAAATTTGAGTAAAATTTAATTTTTCAGGGAGACTAAACGTTCAATTTTTACGCGAGATTCAAATTTTGGTTTAACTGTGAAAATTTTGGTAAAAAATTCAAATTTTTGGGCCTAAATTCAAATTTTTCGGGTAAAATTTGGCGTCTAAATTGTCATAACTCAAATTTTTCTTACATCCTTAGAATTGAATTTTATAGTGAATTTCAAATTTTGAGAGTCCAAAGTTTTTCAAAATTAATTTTGGAGGGAAATTGAAATTTACTATATCAACCTTCTGTGTGCTATATCGACTTTGCACCTTTTCTTCTCTTTGATTCTTCTGCAGGGGAGTGAAATGGATTCTGATCATAAAGATCCATTTGTGGCATTGAAAGAAGGATACATGGCTCTGGCTCTGGCATTGAAGCGTCAGACATCATCAAATTCCCGATATCCCGCAGTCGTGCAAGGTGAAAGACTTGATGTACATGAAAGGAATGCTCAAATGGACGTTGAGAATGTTGTGATTACTGCATCGGTCGGTAATGCGGACAATGAGGTTGTAGCATTGGAAAAGCAGGATGACAGCAGCAGATCTGGAGAAGATATCATACTTAACTACGACACCGAGCCCAACTGTGACGAAGAACAAATGGTTGAGGAAGATATCTTACCCACCTATGACACTGACACAGAACAAATGGTCGAGGTACAATCTACTGTTGATCATATTCTGCCTGCAAATGCGATACAACAAACTAAGCAACCTGAATTCAGTAATGAAGGAGAGGTTGACCAGTGTGTTGCACAATGTCCAGACAACTTTCTCATGTCTGAGCCCTTACTTGTTAACAATTCAACTGAAACGTCAAATCAAACTCTTGAATCTGAAATCATTCTTCTCAAAAAGACCATTGCTCAGTTTCATAAAGATTTTTCAAAACTAGAGGCACATTGTATCTCTCTTGAACTTAAATTACAAAACAAATCTTTTTCTTCAGAACACAATGGTCAGTCTTCAAATGATCAAAGTAATCGTGTGGATACATTAGTAAATGAAAATGAGCATTTAAAGGCTCAAATTCAAGCAAAGGGGCTTGCACATGTTGCTTTACAAAACAAACTAAGAAGATTAACTGACAAGACTGCGGATACTAATTTTGCAAAACTAACAATCTTGGGGAAATCGTCTCTAAAACCAATCAGAAACCAATCAGTTGTTAGACAACCAACTGCTTTTAAATCTGAACGTTCAAAATCGTCAAAACCACGGTTTGCCTCCCAAGTTGTTGAGAATAATCATTTGTCAAAACCAGTCACTCCACATTCTTGGCCTAAGAATAATGCTTCTGTTTCTATTAAACATGTTTCTGTTAAACATGTTTCTGTTATACCTGTACAAGTGGCTGCTTCTGGCCAATCTAGGATTAGTTCGAACACTGTGTCTAAACCGAGCATTAAACGTAAAAATTCAAATGATTCAAATGACGCATACACGAACTATGATCTAGAAAAGGCTAGGAAAAGGGCACTACTCCAAAAGGATGGAATCTTAGGTTCACGACCTAGTGTATCACCTTCGAGTGTATTACTGAACACTGCTTGTAGTAGCAAACCAAAACCTAAGTTAACTCGAACAGCTAGAACTAAACCCGTTTATCTAAACGTAAAATTTCAGAAACCTAATAGGTGGATCAATATAGGACGCAAATTCTTCCCAAAATAAGTTTCAACATCCCTTAGATCTAACCTTAGATGGATACCAATGGGTAGAGTTTTCAACACTGTTGGTCTTAGATGGATTCCTACAGGCAAGATATTAAGTAGTTGCACCATAACAAGTGTGAAACCCTCTACATCCATCCCTGAGGCAGAAAAGGAAATCATCAAAATAGCATGTTCAGGTGTCAAGAATATAATTGACACTACATCTTTATGCCTCTAACATCTAGAACCCAATTAAACTTGGGGATCCATGTTTCTTCTTTCTTGCCCCCCTTCTATTTTTCTATGCAGGTACAACAGCGATGGCTCCTACTGCAATACAACATAGGACCCGTTTCTAACCGTCAAAAATATCATGATCCATCAGCTGTTCCACCATTGTACTTAATCGTCACGAATTGGAAACATTGCTTGCTCCTCTAGTTAAAGATTCTGCCAAAAGTCGTGCTTCAGATGTATCGAATGTTTCCGCTGCACAACCGATAATACTCTAATCTCAGATACACCTGAATCTACAACAAAAACCGAATCTTCTATAACAGAAGATCAAACTGCTTCCAACAACAATGACACAGCTGATGATCAACATAATGAACAGAGATGTTTTATCAGCAGTTGACTCTCTCGAAATATTTTTGGTACTTCACACTTGTTCGATCAATTGGACATACATGGTTTCACTATCTCCTCATACATGGTTTCGCTGTCTTCAATTCATCATCAACATACGTGGTGTATGATTCTGATTCATTGAAAACATCGAGGGGGAGAGAGTGTAGGCGTCCTTTGCTTCTTTTGTTTTTCCACGTGCTTCCTTGCAAAAACCCTATGCCTTCTTGAATTTCTTCAATTAGGGCGAAGAAATGAGACGATCTGTAGTTCAAACGTTTTAATTCAGTGTTATCGTCTCAACTTTCACGGGTAATCTTGTGTGAAGTTACCCAAATATGATGTTATGATGCCTCACACACGGTCTTGGTATCGAGTTATTGCATATTCACAGGTGATATGTATTCCGAAAGACCACAACATTCAGGGAAAAGTCGTATCATTTCGTCTTTCGTGGTTTGTTTGGTGTGATGCGTCTACATACGCGAGAAGATCTTGTTGGTTTCTGGCATTTTACCCTCGAACGGATCTTCCGCAATTAGTCAGATTTTCTTTGTGTAGTTTACTGCTCATCTACAAATTCCGATGCATAATGAAACCTTCAAAAGTTAGAGGAAATGTAGACTTCATCAAAGTTTTAAATCTGCTAAAGACAGTTATCAGTTTGGGGGGGAGCTAATTTAGAAACATCGTCAATTGGGGAAAGGTTAATTTGTTTCATACTTATTTCATCTTTTCCCTAAAATGGCTTGTGCACACATAACAGTGTACAACCCGTTCTTGTCAAGAAAGGACCCTGTGGTACGCTTCAGTGCCACAATCCTTATAAAAGGAGCGAAAGCTTCTTACTTTTAAGTAAAACCTATCAAACCTTTCATTTTTCAAGGTTTTGCTCAACAGGACAAGTACTTCCCCGTATGATTTTCAAAACCTCAACCGTTTATATCACTAGTTGAGGGGGAGTATTTGAATTAAAACTTTGTTCACAAATTGTTCATAGTGGTCATCTTCCCGCAACACTCGAAATGGTCATATTTATTGTCAACTTTTCAAAAATAACATTTGATATGCCATTTTTGAGGGGGAGAAAATTATGTGATAAGAAATATGTTGTGTAAATGCAAATAAATCTTTGTGTAATAGACTTAACCAACGAATTGACGGTACTAAACTGTTAGTAACTCGAAAAGACTTGTCCTGGACGGGTAATAATTTCAATCTAGTTCGCTAGTAATGTAAACGTGTCTCGCAAAGGACTTATCCGAGTAGAATGTACCATTCAAGAAACTCTTGGTAGACATGAACTCTGACGGGTTTGATAATCTTTCGAGGATTTTTTACACCTTCAAGGTAGTTATTAGAGCTAGTTGTCACCTAAAAGCTGACAATGTAACTCTTTAACTATGCAATGTAACCGTGTCTCGCGGGGGATTGTCTATCTTGAGTGGATCAATTCAAAAAGTGCGCGCTCTTTCCTCACTGTGCATATAACCGTTAAAACTCTTAAGCACATGTGGAGGGGGAGTATTTATGCAAAATCTTATCTCTCACAGTGGTTCAAACATGTTTTTCATTTACAAACCCTTTGAGAGATTTTCTTGAAAAATTGGTTTTATGGCAACATAGGTTAGTCGTGGAGTAATAAGGTGACTAAGGTTAGGAATAACCGTCCTATGATCCACCAGAGCCGGAGGGATCTACCCAAGGACATCACAAATAGTTAGTACTTAGAAGTCCTTAGGTATGATTATAAAAAGGAGAAAATGAGAATCGGAGAAAGAAGGAGTTGAAGAATTAAAAAGAAATGCAAAGAAAAGGGTGAAAAGAAATAGCCCTCCAAATTATTCAACTTAGGGCAGACACCGGGTTCAATTCATATGCTACTGGTTGTCCCTTAGTGACGCCGGTATTGAAGATTAAAAGTCGTCATGGACCCAGTAACCCATGCACTAAATCTTCTTAGCCACTCAAGTTTCTCTCAACAGAAGCTTGTTTCATTCTCACAGGGAACCCTACCTAAACTATTGGCTTTCTCTTAGAGATTGCTGGTATTGAAGAAGGAGACCCTCTCCCTAGTCTCCGCTCAGGAAAACCAAAACGCACTATTGAGTCTAGAGCCACGAGATTCATCAAAAGATCTCTTAGGTACACTTGACATCTCATCATTTGTTGATCAAAAAATAAGATTATCAGTGGTTCATATCGAGTCCTTCACAGATCTTAGCAATCTGTCGAGAACATTTATGAGAGGTTCACATCTGTGATCCTCAGTAATTGAATGGAAACTCCTGCCAGGGTCAACATCAAACAGCCCTGACAGCAGGTCACTTCGGTAACTCCCCGTGGATTACGCTTAGTGTGTCTCAAACGGTCTACAGTCGTGAGGTGATGCTTCGGTGTACCTCAGCGACTCATCTGAACTGTAGATGTACCTCGGTACATCGCGTTATCTCACTTGTGGGACTCCAGTTCAGGAACGGCCTTTGTAAGAATTAGAGTTGTGTTTTCACACTATGCTGTTAACACTCTCGAAGTTCAAACTTGTAAGTGCCGGAATCCGCTTATTACTAACCGTTTGAAATGTTTTCTTCTTATGGAAGCTCCGGAGCGGGATGATCGTGCTGATTCTTCTCATGCTCACGCCAACATCATCACTAATGGAAGTTCTATCCAAAAGCAACACAACAGTCAGAATGATTCTTCGTCAAATCAAAGAATCTACAAAGTTAAAAGACTTAAAGAACTTCATCAGTACTGAATTCCAACGTCAAAGAGCGTGTGAGCATGTTGAAGAATGACGTGGAGACACTGTAGCGGCGAAGGAGACCTGAGGCAGACTTGATGCAGACAACAACATACTATCACTTTCATCACAAAGAACAATGATCAAAGAACAAAGTTAAAGATGGCGTCAAAGCATAACCGTTCAAAGAAGATAATTTCCCTACACTGGGGAGATTGTTCGAATCAAGGCAATTCTTCTCACAAGAAAGAAGAATGTCAGAAGACGTCAGAGCTACTATTACATAAACGCCTTCACCGTTCATCACCAACACTTGAGGGGGAGATTGTTGGAATCACTCCTAAACTATAATTCAAGTGTTAGTCATTATTATGTAATAGGTAGCTTATTATGGCCTTTATGTTTGTTATTAGCCTTAAGCTTATGTAGAAGGCCCATGAGCTTAGGCCCAAGCCCATAAAGGAAATGATGGGAACTAGGAGTGTTGCCCTAGCTTCCCTCCTATAAATACTCTTGTAAACCTTCATTTGAAGGTTGGTTGTTCAAGTTATTCTCTTTCACTCACATCTACGCATAACCGTCTTTATATTATCGTGTGTGTGTGTTTGGATCTTGTTCAATCGCCTTATCTCTTTCTATATTACTTGTGTTTGTAAAACTAGTGACCTAACATTTTTCATCAAAAGTTTCTATGGCTTCTTTGAAATTTGCAGATGAGCACAACCTTGTGGCCTACTTACACAAGAATAACGAGAAGAGTGGCCCTGTTTTTCATGAGATTGAGGACTTTCTTCATACCACTCATATAAGGTATGCTTTGCTTTTAAAACCCACAATTTATATCTCTCAAATCAATCAGTTTTGGACTTCTGCTCAGTCCATAACACTTGAGAATAGAGATACACATAAAACAGTGGATGCTCTTAGAGCCACTGTAGATGGGGTAACTATTGATGTTACTGAGGCATCCCTGAGGAGAGTACTTCACTTGGATGATCTCAATGGTCTCATCACATTACCTATGTCTGACATTCATTATACTTTATCATCCATGGGGTATGATACTACTGACAAAAAGGCTACTTTCAAAATGAGTGGTTTCTGTCCTCACTGGAGATTTTTTATTCATACTTTGTTACATTGCCTTAGTCCTAAGAAAACATCTTATGAGCAATTTAGTTCAACCATGGCTTATCCTTTGGTTTGTCTAGTCACTGATAAGATTTTCAACTGGTCCAACTATATTTTTACAAGTATGAAAGGCAATGTACAAAGTAAAACCAAATTTTTAATGTATCCCAGGTTTGTGCAAGTTGTGCTTAATGAATTTCAACTGCAACCTCACACTACTGTTTATCAAATCAGTTGCCTAAAGCCTAAAGTTTTTCAAAATTTGAATAAAGATGGCAATATGATTTTTACATCTCTCGTACCCTAAATGCTTGCTAAAATTTCAACTGAACAAACTACACCTATAATTGATGTACCCAACATTGATTATACACCACCAGTTTCAAGAACCTATGAGAGAAGGTCAAAACAGTAAACTCCTCTTATGACAACACAGCAAGTTTCTGAACCTTTTGGTCTAGGAACAAGTGGTGGTTCTAGACTTCCACCTAGTCCTACTATGGAGGAATCTGGACCTTTGCCCCATGATTCACCTCTCCCAACAGGTAACACAGTTGGAAGTGCTGAGGGCAGTGGCAACCAAATGGAATTGATGGTTTTATGTACCAAATTAGCAAAGCAGGTTGAGTTTCTACAAAAAGACTTGGCTACTGTTAAGAAGAACCATGCCAAGGATGTTCAATTATTAAAGACAGAGATTCAGACCTTAAAGGAAGAGATGCAGAGGTTGAAAAAGCACCGGCAGACTGCAAAGATGGTGATTTCATCTTCATCCTCACCTTCTAATGGTGATTCAACTGATCAAGATTTGGGAAATTCCTCCAAACAGGGGAGGAAAACAGGTTCTGACACTGAGGGGAGGACAATTGATTTTGAAGATGAAGGAGATGCAAGTAAAGGAGCAAAAGAAGCTGAAATTCATGGAGAGCAACTTGAAGATCAAGACATTTTCCAAACTGCAACTGATTTTACCACTGATTTTATTTCCACTGCAGAGCCAACTTTTGCCACTGCAAGTGAAGAATTTGAAAAATTGAAGACAAACAAGGGTAAAGCAGTTATGGAAGATGTATAGCAACTTGAAAGTAGGATTTCAAAGAAAAGACATGTTCAAATTGATCTTGATAGAGAAATTGCTAAGAAGATAGCAGAAGATCAAATTACTGAGAAAGTTGCTGAAAAGAAAAGATTTCAAGAGATGGAAGTTTTAAGCTTTTTGGAAGCTAAAAGATTGGATAGAATGGAAGATACTGATTCAATTTCCACTGTTCAACCTACTATTATGAAAGAAAAAGCTCCAGAGTTTAGCTATGTTCCTACTGAAGAAGATATTCAATTCTTGATTCCTAATAATTTTGAAATCAAGAAAAAGGAAATTGACCTTGCTGATGCATCCTTAACTGAGGAACAAAGAACAGCTCAGTTGAAGGATTTTATTATGATGAAGAACAATCAAGCACTTGATGATGTGATAATTTCAGTCAAAAAGGGTCAGAAGAAACCAAGACAACCAACCAAGGCTCAAATACTTGCATACATGAAGACTTATTGTTGTCATGTTGGTAACTGGAAAATGCATCAATTTAAAGGAATGTCTGATGATCAAATTGAAAAGGCTTACTACAGAATTGTAAAACAAGATAAATCTTTTATTCCAATGGGTTCTGAAGAAGAAGAAAGAATAATTCCTAGATTGAAGCGAAAGGCCAAAGTAAGTGATTCTCACACTGTTAAGAAGACTAAGGTTGATGAAGATCATACAAAGTCTACTGAGAAGGAGATTCCTACTAAGAAGTTCACTAAAGAACAAATGACTGAAATGATTGTGATTGAAGAAAGAGATTTTTATCCAGAAGCACTGCAAATTCGACATCCTATCATTGATTGGGAAGTTTACACTGCTAGCAATCTTGCTTCAACATGGAAGATTACAAGGCTGGGAGGAGAAACTTCATCATTCATTACATTTGAAGATCTCATTAAAGTTTTTGACAGAGATGACCTTAATACACTATGGAAATTAGTTCAAGAAAGGTTTAATGCTCAAGATCTCAAAGATACTAAGGAGATGCAGTTATGGGTGAATCTTAGAAGGCTTTATGAACCAAATGCTGATGATGACTACTGGAAAACCTTATTCACATGTTTTGGTACTAAATGGTTTTATTATGATTCATGTGAAGTTCATCATGTTTCTACAGCTAATGGAGAAGATTTTTTCATGCTTGCTGAGAAAGAATATCCACTTAGAGCTGGAGCTCTTACAGTAATGTTAAGCTTACATATAAGAGTCAATGAAGACAATGAGAAGGTCAGAGCATTATTACAAAGGCTTCAAGATCAATGTTCAAGAGCTATACAAAAGTTAAGAGAAAAGAAGTGAAGTATTTGGTTGAATTCCCCAAATCCTTGGAGATAATGCATATTGAAGAAACTTATTGATTTGCAGAGAAATCATAAGTTTAGGGGAGGATTGTTGGGAATAATTTGTTACTACGGATAGTTGTGGTTTACACTGCTTGGATTAACACTAGCAGTGGAAACGTATTCCCACTGCCAGTTCATTATTAACACTGCTATTAGTTTAAGTTTAGTTAAACGCGTCTAGATAAGTATAGAATAGATTGTGTGTATATTCAATAATGTTAGCTATATACTTATCTTGTAAAGGACTCCTTGTTGTATAAAAGGAGATCCTAGGTCATTGTCTTAGGTACGTATGTTTACACATTAGTTTTACCTACGAAAGCTTCAAGGTGTAACCCTAGTGATACTAAGATCACTCGTATTATTTCATTAATAATATTGGAGCTTGAGTTTTGTGTTAACTTGTGTTCATTCTCATTACATCATATAATTCGTCTTCTAAGTATTACTTAAGTAAATTCCGCTTGCTTGATAATATTATACAAAATATCATTGACACAAGGAGAGTGTCTTAGATCCATCATGTCCCATATCAGAGCTTCAACTTCAATGTGTTTCATGTTGACCAAAGCCCAAAAGATCTGTAGTTCCATGAGCTTGGGATGCTCATAGCCAATATCACGTCCAGAAACAGATTTGGTGATGATAATGTAGAGGGTTCTCCATGGCTGAGGAATATTCTTAAGATCCACGTATGAATTCTTTGTGATTACTCCTGAAGCTTCGTCATAACCAATGTCGATCATGAATTACAGAACAGCCTCTTCAGTAGGTGTGGCATTGTATTCGGTTGGCTCGATGACAGGAATGAGGATAACAGCCCTTAAGTATGCAGGTGTGATGGTGACTTGTTTGTGGTTGAGCGTCACCGTCACATCATTTTGTCCTTTGATCTTTCGCATTGTATGCCAGAACTGGTGAATGTAGATCTCCGGTACAGTAGCAGAATTGGTGAGCATGTTCTGATAAGGGTGATTCTTCAGAATGTCCACAGCTATTAAGCAAGATTACTCGGAGCAGGTGAGACTATCAAAATCAATACGAAGGTTGTTCTTTCCTATCTTCATCGGATAGCCATTAGGGAAGATATCTTCAACGGTGAGAACGTTTGGTGCTTCCACGTTTTGCATTTGAGCGTCCATGTCGTGATCTGAAAGATATTTCGCCAAAAGAACCAACATATCGAAAGACATTATGTTATTCAACAGATGGTTTTATTGTCTAATTATTGAATTTGATATGTCGATGATTGTTACGAGTCCAATGTCACTTGTTAGTCCAATAGTCCAAAGACGTCGTGATAAGTTTCGTGAGTTGATTAACTTCAAGTTTTAAAGTCAATGTTTTACACTTATTTTTCACAACTTATTAAACATTTAAGCTTATTAGTGACATTATTGGTTTCGTGGCGTTATGATTTATTTATTTACAAGTTTGCACGCGTAACAATTCATAATTAAGGTTAAAACTAGGCTTAGGCGTAGAAATGACAAGCTTATGCATAAACAGGAGTGATTATACGCGTAAACGTAAGCTTATGCGTAGGTTCTTGACTTACGCGTAAGAAATATTACGCTTAGGAAAAGAGGGCCTTATGCGTAGAGCTTACGCGTAAGCGTATATAGGACCTTACGCGTAAGGCTTACTCGTAGGAGTGAACCTTATGCGTAGAGGTTACTGTTTACGCATATCCTTCACAGGATACGCGTAGTCCCCAATGTAGAACCTTAATCGTAAACGTTACGCGTAAGATTTCTCTTACGCATAACATGCTACGCGTACGGTGATCCTTATGCGTAGATGGCAAATAACCTTGATTCTGAGTTATTAATGCGTAGAAACCTGAAATAAAGTCACCATATTACCAATATTAACATATACATTCATTCCTTTTCAAATCAAATCATGAATACTCATACAAGCAGTTATGCGTAGAACTAGTTTACGCGTAAACCTAAACCCTAAAGTTCAATTTCTACGAGTAAGTGTTCTAGCCATAGGAATTGCACCAAAGTTTTTCTGGGATGTATAGGAAGCATATTGAGTTGTTCTATCCAAGTTTTAACATCAAAATCAAATTGAATCAAAAAATACCCAAATAATTATGAACATAAACCCTAATTTCCAATTAAAGAGCAATTAGTGTTTCTGGGTTGATTCCAAGCATGATTATGGTCAATTAGCCTTGTAAACAACATCATATGACAGTCCTTTTTACCAAAAACATTCACAATTGAAAACCCCCAAAGTTGCGCATAAACCCTAATCCTTAAAACATCATTAAAAACGTTTTCTGGGTAGAATTTTAAGTTGAAAATGTTTATAACACATTTTTTGAAGCATTTAGACATAATTGTTTCATCATAAACATCATTTGATGATTTCGTGTTCATACGCTTATACGTAGAACACCAAATCACTCATAACTTAAAATCAAGCCGTTGATTATTTATGAAATTAAAAACCAATGTTTGTAAACATATTAAGAACATAAATCAACTTACAAATCAGGAGTTTAAAGCACGAATTCGAAGTTTGATTCTTAGGCGTAGGATGTTTATGGATGAGAGTAATAAATGTGTTAAGTGTGTTAGGTGAGGAGATTTTATTAAAATGAGTTTAACCTTTTGACAACATTGGTCCCTCTACCTTAACCATTTACATCCAACGCCCATATCTTCCATTTTGGTTATCAAACGAAATGATATTTGAAAAGAAACTTGACACCACTCCCCCTCGACTTAAAAAATAATGAAGTTTTATAAAATTAAGTGCGAGGAGTGTCAGTAAACCAGAAATGTGACCACCATTATTAAAGAGACAACCGGGATAAGATAACATGCAAGTACAAGGTTTTATGAAACCGAAAAATATTTGTTTTCTCCCCCTCAACACTTGATCTAGAAAATACTGAATTTTAAAAGAATAAAATGTTGACGGAAGGTTTGTACTTGCCATGTTAAGAGAAATATAGATAGAAAAATATTTTTGTTGTTTTATCAGATTTTATATTTTCGTATTTTGTTTTTGAAAAGTATTTACAAAAGAGGTTTTGGTGTTTGACTGGTTTTAAGAATGTTTTAAGAGTTCATCCGGTTCCTCTTGAGTCAAACACCGCATACCAATCCGGTGGACTAACTCATTAAACCTAGCAGGAGCCAAGGCTTTGGTGAGGAGATCTGCCAATTGGTATTCTGTACCCACAAAGTATAATTCAACTGTACCCTGTTCCACGTGGTCCTTGATGAAATGATATCGAAGATCGATATGCTTTGATTTCGAATGTTGAATAGAGTTGCACGAGATCGCAATAGCACTCCGATTGTCGCAGTACATCGGGATTCTGTCAAATACGTAACCATAGTCTTTGAGTTGGGTTCTCATCCAAATGACTTGAGTACAACACGCCGACATAGCTACATATTCTGCTTCTGTTGAGGACAGCGACGTACAATCCTGCTTCTTCGATTGCCATGACACCAGTTTATCACCAAGAAATTGTAATGCGCCTGAAGTACTTTTCCATGAATCTAAGCATCCTGCGTGATCAGCGTCTGAAAAAGCTATTAGTTCAAAACCAGAATCCTTAGGATACCAGATCCCCAAGTTAATGGTTCCCTTGATGTATCAGAGGATTCTTTTAGCCTCAGAGAGGTAGGTTTCAGTTGGTCTCGACTGATAACGGGAGCAAAGATATACAACAAAAACAATATCAGACCTGCTAGCTGTTAGATACATGAGAGACCCAATAATACTACGGTATTTGGTAGGGTCCACCAATTTCCCATGTAAATCAGCGTCTAGCTTCTTTGTATGAGCCATTGGTGTGGCATAGGTGTCATAGTTTTGCATTCCAAATTTGTTTAACAGTTCAAGGGCATATTTGAACTGACTCAAGAAAATACTATTTGAACTGACTCAAGAAAATACCACGGGGTGATTGATGAACTTGCATTCCGAGAAAGAATGTGAGTTCACCCATCATTGACATTTCAAAATGTTTTGTCATTAGTTTTGCAAAAGCATTTGAGTATTTCAAATGTGTTGACCCAAATATGATGTCATCCACATAAATTTGAACAATTAAGACGTGAGCCCCGTGATATTGTATGAAAAGTGTAGGATCGACCGAACCTTTGGTTAATTTATTGGCAATGAGGAAGGATGATAACTTATCGTACCACGCCCTTGGAGCTTGTTTGAGACCGTACAGAGCTTTGTTCAGTTTGTAGACGTGGTTCGGGAACTCTGGATCAACGAATCCTTCTGGCTAGCTGACATAGACTGTTTCTTTCAGTTGACCATTCAGAAAAGCAGTTTTGACGTCCATCTGAAAGACCGTTATATTCATATGAACCGCGAACGCGAGAAAGATCCAAACAGCCTCAAGACGAGCAACCGGAGCGAATGATTCCTCAAAGTCAATACCCTCTTCCTGTCTATAACCCTTAGCCACCAGACGTGACTTGTTTCTGATTACGTTCCCTTCAGCATCCAATTTGTTCTTCCAAATCCATTTGAGACCAATGACGTAGACCCCTGTTGGTCTTTCAACTAGTTCCCATACTTCAAGACGTTTGAATTGATTGAGTTCTTCTTGCATGGATTCAATCCAGTTGTCCTTTGTCATTGCGTCTTTAATGTTTTTAGGCTCAGATTGGCAGACAGTGAGTGCATAAATGCAATGTTCACCATCTGTGTGAAGACGTTGTCTCGTAACGATTGGTTATTCGGGTTGCCAATAATATTCTCTAGAGGATGATCTTTTGTCCAACGATGTGTAGAGGGTTGATGTTGGTATACATTGTGCAGATTTTGAGGATTCAAATGGCTTGTAGATGATTCCGCAACATTAGGTGCAGCAGTTTCATTAGCAAACGGGTTAAAGAACGCATTTGGATCAAAATCTGCAGGTGGGGGTACTTCATTAAGAACATCATCAGCTGGTTCAGCGTCGCTGGATGTAGTTTGTTCAACTGTTGTTGTAGAGTCAACTGGTGGTGCTTCTTCAACAATAGTTGTTGTAGCAGGTGTGTCAGGTATAAGAGTATGATCAGGTTGTGCAGCGGAAACAGCGGATACACCTGGAGCACGTTCATCAATGTCATCACTAAACAGCGGAGCAAATAGCCTTTCCATTTGTTGACGAGTAAGCTGGAGGCTTGGTTCAGCTGATGATGGGGTTTGAAGGAAGTTTAAACGGTTGTGACCTGGTTCCAAGCTGTTATGCTCAGAAGCCATTTCAGTAAGCTCATCGAAATTTGCATGAATCGTTTCCATAACCTGCTTTGTACGACAATTCCAGATCCGGTAACCTTTAGAATTTTCACAGTATCCAATAAAGACTCCAATGCCAGCTTTGGCTTTGAGCTTTCCAAAGTCATCACGATCATTATTTGGGTAGCAAAGGGATCCAAATATATGAAAATGTTTGAGATTCGGTTTATTGTTGTGGATAAGCTCAAAAGGTGTTTTGTTGTGGCGTTTTGTAATCATTGATCGATTTTGAGTGTAGCATGCAGTTGATACAGCTTCTGCCCACAAGTAATCTGGAAATTTAGCATTGATTAACATTGTTCTTGCAGCTTCCACTAACGTACGGTTTCGTCTTTCAACAACTCCATTTTGTTCTGGTGTACGTGCAATAGATGTCTGATGCTCAATTCCTACTTTCTCATAAAATTTCCGAAGAGTTTGATTCACAAATTCAGATCCTTTGTCTGTTCTGATTTGTCGGACTGTGTTCCGGAGCTGAACTTGTATTTTCGTGAGAAAGGTGATGATCATCTGTGGAGCTTGATCTTTGCTTCGAAGAAAGTAGACCCAAGTCCATCTTGAGTAGTCATCCACGATTACCAGGATGTAGCGTTTGCCATTAATCGTTTGCACACGCATCGGGCCACACAAATCCATGTGAAGAAGATGAAGCACATGCTGAGAGCTGTGTTCCACTTTTGAAGGAAAATGAGCACGAGTGCTTTTCCCTTGTTCACAAGCTGAGCAAAGGTGATCTTTGGAATATCGAAATCTCGGGAGACCTTCAACAAGTTTATATCGAGCAAGCTTGGTTATGGTTTGAAAGTTTAAATGTGAGAGACGACGGTGCCATAGCCAAGATTTTGTAGATGGTACCTTTGAAAGTAGACAAATGGGAGATGAAACAACCATGTCTTGCATTGAGATTGTGTACAGACTTGAATTGCGAGAGCCAGACATAAGATCGTTTCCTTGTAGATAACAAATGAAACAAGTTTTCTCCCGAAAAGCAACTTCCAAATCTCCATCACAGAATTGACCGACTGAAAAGAGATTGTGACCGAGGCCTTCCACATAATAAACCCTGCTAATTTCGTTGTTTCCATTGATGTAATCTCCGTAGCCCATGATAGCTGCGAAGTGATCATTCCCGAATCTGACAGTGCCAATGAACTTTGCAGTAAAGTTTGATAACAGTTTAAGATTGCCTGTCATGTGTCGGGAACATCCACTATCAACAACCCAAAGGATTATCTGTATCACCTGCATTACACACAGACGACACAGATGGAATAGAAGTAGATGTGGAACCCGAAGAGTTAGAGGGTTCCGAAGCAGTTATAGTCGAAATACACACATCAATGATTTTAGGCATCCATTTAAATCCTAGTGTATTATGTATCCATTTCTGCCATCTCCAACTAGTCTTTGCTTTAGTCTTAGTGAATGCACTAGGTGGTACTACATTCCTTGGAGGTGGTACTGGAACTACAGGGACATCAATGCGTTTCTTAAAATCTAAAAAGGGCAGTTTACCAAGCACAGACTTAGAAGCATTAGTGGGCCTAGAGGTATTCCGTATCTTAGGATTCCGTAAACGAGACAAGATAGCTTTAGCAACACATTTATCATGACGATCAGAAAGCATACTTTTACGACATATAACACAAGAAGCTTCAGACTGAATATCAAAAGTACTTAAAGGTTCAACATTTGTTACAACACTTTTTCCATTACATTTGTCAGACGCAATATCCAAAGTGGGTGCAACATGGGTCTTATTCAAAGTCCTAGGGTGTTCTTCTACTTCAACATTTTTTATTGTTCTTTTCTTAGGCCGCAACTTCCTATTCTTCCTTGTATTGCTCCTAGGCTGTGAAGTGCGGACGTTGGGAAAAGAGGCAACTATTCCTATTTCAGTACAGGGAAACACATTAGTATCTTGTGTTTTGTCAGTAGGCATTCTGGGTTCACGTTTGCTAAGTGTTACAGGTGCAATTTTCTTAATGATGCTAGGCTGAACTTGTTCATACTTTCCTAACATCTCCCTTAACTTAAAGATAGTGTGCACCAAATCTTGATTTTTAGAACGAAGATTTCCATAAAAGTTCATGACTTCTTTAGTGTGTGTAAGATAATGATCAAGTTCGTTTGATGCTTCATCACGAGTCTTTTTGAGTAAATCAAATATGACACCATATTCCTTTTTAACTTTTGCAAGTTCTTGTTCATATTTTGAGATTTGACATTTCAAAGACACGTTTTGATCATCCAGTTGCTCAATTTTAGGATCAAAAGATTTTGAGCGCAACTGAGTGATTTTGTTTTGCAGAGAAAGTTCACGATTTTGAAAATCTTTTTAACACCATTAAAGACGACGTTTTGCATTTGACAGTTCGTTTAACAATCGTTCATTTTCAACTTTTAAAGATTCTATCTGATGCACATTATCAGTATTCTTAACAATTTCAACAGAATCAACAGTATCAGCAGAGATATAATCAAATGCATATGAGAAAGAATGCAATAACACAACATTATGGATATCAGCACGGATAACATTTTCTTTTTACGTTTTTTTATTAGAAATAGATGTTTCAGTTTTCTCGAAAACGACTTTCATCAATCCAAGTTCCTTATGAAATTCCCTTTCCCAATACAATGCACAATTTTTCAAAATTTTAACATGGGGTAAAATTCTTTTCTGAAAAATATCTCTATGTTCTCGCGCCTGAGGCGATTGAAAATGTTCAACTTTTATTTCAGAATGAAATTCAATCTCACGTTCTAAAAGTTTGAGGTCAGAAGTGAAAATGTCGAAATATCTGAGAATTTGATGATTTTCGGGTTTTGAATTTACTTCACTGATTGAAGGTAAAGGACCATAAAGTTGTGCATAATTTGGTTGGGGAGCAACATTAGAAGACTCAGACGTTTTTGTGATAATCCTAGGTGTGTTAGAAGAATCCTTTGGTGGGACAAAAGTGACGGCTTTTGAATAGTTGAATGGTTTGTTATAAACAACATTTTCTAATTTTGATCGACTCTTGTCTTCTGCATCTAATTCCTCTTGACGATGATATTCAACAACACTCATAACAGAATCATCAATTTTTTATTCTGCACTGGAAACTTCAGGATTTGGTTTGAATGATTTGGTAGAAAGCTTTAGTTTGTAATCAGCAAGATTCGGTCCATATCCATTTGGATTGGGTTTTAAAGTAAACTTTTGAATTGTTGTGATTGACTCACCATGTTTATAAAAAACATTTCGAAACTCTTTCAGTTTGTTTTGTAAGCCAACAATTTCTTCAAGATGGTCATCTATTCGTTTTGTTGAATGCATTTTGTACGCAGAGAACTGTTTTTGACAAGTTAACAACTCAGCCTTGGCTTTTTGAGTTTCCAAAGTAAGAGCTTTAAGTTGCTTTTTATGTTCATGTTTCAGTTGTTCTATTTGAGACAACAAAGCATTCTTCGATGCGGCTAGATCACGAATATGTCGTTCTAAATATTTTTCGTTTTGATGTGATTTAGCAAAACCGGCTTCAAAACTTTTTTCACGGTTTTCTTGAGTTTTGAAAAAATTGAGTTGCCGTTTTAAGCATTCAATGTCCCTGGTTAACAGTGCATTTTTACTGTGTAATTTGTGATTTAATGCATAACATTCATCCATTCGGGATTGTTGGTCTTTAAGTAAGAGATCAATATCTGGACTAGGCAAAAGTTTAGCGTGTTCAACGTGAGTCACAACATGATCACTATTCAGATCCTCAAGTATAACCACGGAGTCAATTTGAGTATCAAAGGTAACCATAAGATCATCTTGATTGTCAAATGTAACTACGGGGTCTAGTTGAGAATCATCAGAATGAGATGTAGACGACTCATTTTGAACATTTTAAGCCTTGCCGGATTCAGATGTTGGCTGAGATATTAGATCAGTGATGAATATGGTTTGTTCGGGTACCTGAGACAAGCCATTAGTGTCATACACTGGGCCTGTGTCACTCATGTGGAGAGCTTGAATTTGTGCCATCAACATCACTGCTGCATTAGCTTGCAAGTCCTCCATATCATCATCTGAGTCTGCATCTGCCATAAAGCTCTGTTCTTTTTTTGTGAGAGTTCCACCAACTTCATCCTTAAGAGCCAAAAGTAAAGCCTCCTTGTGATAAGCACTGCCCCTAGACCTCGGCTTTGGGCATGCATTAGCCAGGTGTCCCTTCTCATTATAGTTGTAGCAGCGAAGACCATTTATCCAATTCTGAGCATTACCCTGTTCAACCACTTGAGCTCTCTGTTGTTGTGGAGCACCCATGTTATTCCTTCCCATAGCATTAAACCCTTGACCACCTCCCATCTGACGACCATAACCACGATTCTAAACTTCAACACGTCCATTGTTCACAACAGCCTGATTCCTTGTGTTTGATGAGGAGCGAATGCGATTGTTGGATTTGTTTGTATACCGGCCGAAGGCTTTAGCAATCATAACAAATCCTTGTTGTAATGCATCAAAAGCTTCAGAGTCCTCATTAGCTTCACTGTAAAGTGCTTGATCATTGTTGTTGTTGTATGGAACCAATTGAGTTTGTTGAGATTGTTGCTGTGACTGAGCATATGGTGTAATTGTTGTAGATGGTTGAGGAGCGGGTTGAGGAGCGGGTTGAGGAGGATAACTAGTTTGAGCCCACAAAGCAAGTTGTTGATTATCCGGAAGTGAAGGTGAAGCAGTTTTGCCACGGATAACCCTTTCCTTATCAACTTCTTTTTGATGAAGCTTCAAATAGTCGTACAATTATCCGTAAGAAGCATGATGAAGATTCTTCGCTTGACGGATGAAAATGACATACTTCTCCCAATCAGGACCAAGACTACTTAGGAACTTTGTATTGACTGCAATTCTTGGCATGATGATGTTGTGTTGATCCAAATCATTGATGATGTCTGAGAATCGATGATGATAAGACTCTAGTGTCTCTCCAGGTTCAATCATGAAGTGTTCATAAGCCAAGTAAATTTTGGATTCCATATCCTCTTGATTGAGTGCAGTGCCTTCCATTAGAAGATGAATATGTTCCCACATTGCTTTTGCAGTCTTTTGAGCATCTACACTTCGAAGAATTGGGTTTGGTAATCCTAAAAGGATATATTGCATTGCTAGCTCATCAGCTTCGTAGTGTAGAAGTTCATCACCAGAAAGGTCAGCAACAGTTGCAATGTTTGTGAGATCATCTCTTGGTAGAACATCATTTGGATCTCCGGGTGTAACAACAATAGCCATCTAAAATGGACCTTCCAAGATAACCTTCTTTAAGAACTTTCCATGTGGCTTCTTTAGATCACAGAACCTAAAGAACCTAATCACCCATTGATCGTAGTTACCGGGAGTGAGCATTGGAGGTCTATCAAGTGATCCTGCCTCATGAATGGATTGCTGGCTACTTAAAGCTTCACACATCTTTGCAAACCAAGTTGGTTCCTTCATAGTGTTCCTGGATGGATGTTGATTGTAAACATTTGTGTAAGGTTGTACTTGAAGACTAGGTGGTGGTTGAACCATTTGAGGTGGAATTGCTCCTTGTTGTGGATAATGTTTTTGATTGAATTGTTGTTGATAAATTTGTTGTTGTTGATTGAATTGTTGATG
Source organism: Chrysanthemum seticuspe (assembly GCA_019973895.1). NCBI lineage: Eukaryota > Viridiplantae > Streptophyta > Magnoliopsida > Asterales > Asteraceae > Chrysanthemum > Chrysanthemum seticuspe. The sequence goes on along the minus strand of BPTQ01000001.1, from coordinate 215,324,574 downwards.
TTGTGGACTTAGTTGTTGTTGTTGTTGTTGATTATAAGTGTAAGGAAAATAGCTAGAGTATGGAGGTTGAGACATGTTGAAAACTTGTGTTGTTAAATGGATCTTTGTAGTCGAATGAAACGTTGTTGATGAAGTATCCTTAGGCGTAGAAAAACCAATTTTAGGCAAAGCAACACTTAGGCGTAAAAACACCAAACTTACGCGTAAAAACAGTATTTACGCGTAGGACTAGCTTACACGTAAGAATTGAGAAACACTAACGTTATGCATAAACTGAAAGTTAGGCGTAGAAGACTTAGGCGTAGGATTAGCTTATGCGTAAGACAGAGCTTAGGCGTAAGAAAAATCTTATGCGGAAAGAGTTCTACGCATAAGTTTGAGCTTATGCGTAAGATTAGGGTTTTGCCCAAAAAAATCCTTTACACTATCACAGTGTAAAAGATATCCAAAGTCGAAGTGTTTTCAGGCTTATCCAAGCAAGAAAACACTGAGTAAACAACGAAAACTGAAGATCGATCCAAGGAAAAGTTACGCGTAAAATTAGGGTTTTGATACGCGTAAAACTTGACCAAAAATGATTTCTGCCCAATGATGTTTCTAAACCAGATTTTTGTGATGAAACAGCTTCAATATCACCAAAATAACACAAAAGTGTGAAACTTGATGATCCAAAACTTCTAAACACCTTATGCGTAGAAATAAACCCACGAATAAAACCAAGCTTAAGAACAATGATCCACAAGTATAGTTTGAAACTTTTTGCCAAAAACAGATATTTTAACACCTAAAAACGTTGAAAGTACAAGAATCTTGGATTAAAAAGTGTAAAAAATAAGTTTTTAAGCGTGACAAAGTGAGAAACCGTTTTACACGTAAGACCAAAAACAAACTTCAAAAACAAAACCTTTTCACCCAACTATTTGGCGAATGATACCACTGTTAGGTTCCCATATTGTAACACAAGCATCAATAGAAGAAATAGATGAAGGAGAGATCGATTGAACAATATCAAACACACACGTATGGATAATATGAAGAGTTATGCGTAGAGTATGAAAGATAAATTGAACAACCAACCCTCAAGTGAGGGTTATACGAGAGTATTTATAGGGCAAAGAGCTAGGGCAACACTTCTAGCAAACTTCCCTTCATATGGGCTTAGGCCAAGGCTCATGGGCTTTCTACATAAGCCTTGGCATGATTATTAACATAAAAGCCATATTAAGCTAATTATTACTGTTGGAATCACTCCTAAACTTTATTTCAAGTGTTAGTGATTCATATGTAATAGTCAGCTTAATATGGCCTTTATGTTTGTTATTAAGCTAAGGCTTATGTAGAAGGCCCATAAGCCTTGGCCCAAGCCTAATAAGGAAAGGATAGGAACTTGGTGTGTTGCCCTATTTCCCTCCTACAAATACTCTTGTATAACCCTCACTTGAGGGTTGGTTGTTCATTTTATCTTTCACTCTACGCATAAATTTTCCTCATTTATATTCGTGTGTGTGATAACGTGTTCATCCGATCTCTTCTCTTCTCTATTTCTTATATTGATGCTTGTGTTACTAATATGGGAACATAACAGTGGTATCATTCGCCAAATAGTTGGGTGAACATCTTTTGTTTTTGAAGTTATTTTCTTTGGTCTTACGCGTAAAACAGTTTCTCACTTTGTCATGCTTAAAAACTTATTTTTTACACTTTTTAATCCAAGATTCTTGTACTTTCAACGTTTTTAGGTGTTAAAATATCTGTTTTTGGAAAAAAGTTTCAAACTTTACGTGTGGATCATTGTTTTTAAGCTTGGTTTTAAGCGTGGGTTTATTTCTACACATAAGGTGTTTAGAAGTTTTGGATCATCAAGTTTCACACTTTTGTGTTATTTTGGTGATATTTAAGTTGTTTCATCACAAAAATCTGGTTTAGAAACATCATTGGGCATAAATCAGTTTTGGTCAAGTTTTACGCGTATCAAAACCCTATTTTTACGCGTAACTTTTCCTTGAATCGATCTTCAGTTTTCGTGGTTTACTCAGTGTTTTCTTGCTTGGATAAGCCTGAAAACACTTCGACTTTGGATATCTTTTACACTGTGATAGTGTAAAGGATCTTTTGGGCAAAACCCTAATCTTACGCATAAGCTCAAACTTATGCGTAGGACTCTTTCCGCATAAGATTTCTCTTACGCCTAAGCTCTGTCTTACGCATAAGCTAATCCTACGCCTAAGGTTTTCTACGCTTAACTTTCAGTTTACGCATAACTTTAGTGTTTCTCAATTCTTACGCGTAAGCTAATCCTACGCGTAACTATCACGTTTACGCATAAGTTTGGTGCTTTTACGCTTAAGTCTTACTTTGCCTACACTTGGTTTCTACGCCTAAGCACTTCTTCAACAAACAACAAGTTTCATTTGACTACAAAGATCCATCAACAACACAAGTTATCAAAAAAAAAAAAAAATCAAATTTTGGTAAAATTTAATTGTTAGGGGAAACTAAACGTTCAATTTTTACGCGAGATTCAAATTTTGGTTTAACTGAGAAAATTTTGGTCAAAAATTCAAATTTTTGGGCCCAAATTCGAATTTTTCGGGTCACATTTAGCGTCACAATTGTCATAACTCAAATTTTTCTTTCAACCTTAGAATTGAATTTTATAGTGAATTTCAAATTTTGGGAGACAAAATTTTTTTTCAAATTTATTTTTGGAGGGAAATTTTGAAAATCACTATATCGGCCTTTCAAGTATGCAGACTTCACAAATCTCCTCACCTTCCATCTACTGCTTAAACCCTTCATCACCAAACCTTGCTATTCATGATAAGGCATTTGTGGAATTGTACGAAGGATGGATTGTTCTGAAAGAGAAGTTGAACTCAATAAAGCGTCAGACATCATCAAATTCCCGAAATCCCGCAGTCGTGCAAGGTGAAAGAGTTGATGTACATGGAAGGAATGCTCAAAGGGATGTTGAGAATGTTGTGATTACTGCATCTGTCGGTAATGCGGACAATGAGGTTGTAGCATTGGAAAAGCAGGATGACAGCAGCAGATCTTGAGAAGATATCATACTTAACTATGACACTGAGCCCAACTTTGACGAAGAACAAATGGTTGAGGAAGATATCTTACCCATCTATGACACAGAGCCAAACTTTGACAAAGAACAAATGGTTGAGGAAGATATCTTACCAATCTATGACACAGAGCCGAACTTTAACAAAGAACAAATGGTTGAGGTACTATCTACTGCTGATCATATTCTGACTGCAAATGCGACACAGCATACTGATCAACCTGAATTCATAAACGAAGGAGAGGTTGACCAGTGTGTTGCACAATGTCCAAACAACTTTCTCATGTGTGAGCCCTTACTTGTTAACAATTCAACTGAAACGTCAAATCAAACTCTTGAATCTGAAATCACTCTTCTCAAAAAGACCATTGCTCAGTCTCATAAAGATTTTTCAAAAATAAAGGCACATTGCATCTCTCTTGAACTTAAATTACAAAACAAATCTTTTCTTCAGAACACAATGGTCAGTACTCAAATGAACAAAGTAATCGTGTGGATACATTAGTAAAAGAAAATGAGCATTTAAAGGCTCAAATTCAAGCAAAGGGGCTTGCACATGTTGCTTTGCAAAACAAACTGAGAAGATTAACTAGCAAGAGTGTGGATACTAAGTTTACAAAACCAACAATCTTGGGGAAATCGTCTCTTCAACCTATCAGAAATCAATCAGTAGTTAGACAACCAACTGCTTTTAAATCTGAACGATCAAAATCTTCAAAACCACAGTTTGCTTCCCAAGTTGTTGATAATAATCATTTGACAAAACCAGTCACTCCACATTCTGGGCCAAAGAAGAATGCTGCTCCTGGCCAATCTAGGACTTGTTCGAACACTGTGTCTAAATTGAGCATTAAAATTAAAGATTCATATGATTCAAATGATGCGTACAAGAACAGTGATCTAGAAAAGGCTAGGAAAAGGGCACTACTCCAAAAGGATGGAATCTTAGGTTCTCGACCTAGTGTATCACCTTCTAGTGTACTACTGAACACTGCTTGTAGTAGCAAACCAAAGCCTATATTTAATCAACAAACAGTTAGAAATAAACCCGTTAATCTGAACGTAAAATTTCAGATGCCTAATAGGTGGATCAATATAGGACGCAGACTCTTCCCAAAAGAAGTTTCAACATCCCCTTGATCTAACCTTAGATGGATACCAACGAGTAGAGTTTTCAAAACTGCTGGTCTTAGGTGGATTCCTACAGGCAAGATACTAAGTAGTTGCACCAAAACAAGTGTGAAACCCACAACATCCATCCCTGAGGTAGGAAAAGAACTTATCAAAATAGCATGTTCAGGTGTCAAGAAGATAATTGACACTACATCTTTATGCCTCTAACATCTGGAACCCAGTTACACTTGGGGATCCATGTTTCTTCTTTCTTGTCCCCCTCCTATTTTTTCTATGCAGGTGCAACAGCAATGGCTTCTACTGCAATACAGCGTAGGACCCGTTTCTCACCGTCTAAAACTTATGAATCCATCAGCTGCACCATCAGTATACTTAATCGTCAAAAATTAGGAACATTACTTGCTCCTCTGGTTAATGATTCTGTCAAAAGTCGTCCTTCAGATGTATCGAAAGTTTCCGCTGCACAACCTGATAGTACTCTAATTTATGATACCCCTCAATCTACAACAAGAACCGTTTCTGTAACTGCACCTCCAATCGAATCTTTTATAACAGAAGATCAAACTATTTCCAACAACAATGACACAGCTGATGATCAACATAATGAATAGAGAAGTTTTATCAACAGTTGATTCTCTTGAGATATTTATGGTACTTCACACTTGTTTGATTGATTGGACATACATGGTTTCGCTGTCTCCTTATACATGGTTTCGCTATCTCCAATTCATCATCAACATACGTGGTGTATGATTCTGATTCATTGAAAACATCGAGGGGAAGAGAGTGTAGGTGGTCCTTGCTTCCTTGTGAAAACCCAATGCCTTCTTGAATTTCTTCAATTAGGGGGAAGAAATAAGACTATCTGTGGCTCAAACGTCTCACTCTGGTGTTATCGTCTCGATTTCACGGGTGATCTTGTGTGAAGTTACCCAAATATGATGTTATGATGCCTCACACACGGTCTTGGTATCGAGTTATTGCATATTCATAGGTGATTAGTATTCCGAAAGACCACAACATTCAGGGGAAAGTCGTTTCATTTCATCTTTCGTGGTTTGTTTGGTGTGATGTGTCTACATACGTGAGAAGATCTTGTTGATTTCTTGCATGTTACCCTCGAACGGCTTTTCCGCAATTAGTCAGATTTACCTTGTGTGGTTTTCTGCTCTTCTACAAATTTCGCTTCATACTGAAAACTTCAAAAAGTTAAAAGAAATGTCTACTACATCAAAGTTTCAAATCTGCTAAAGACAGTTGTCAGTTTGGGGGGAAGCTGATACATAAACTTCGTCAATCTCTGTTTATATTCACTATGGCTTCTACGCATAACAACTTGGAACCCGGTCACAACCATTTAAACTTCCCTCAAATCCCATCATCAGCTGAACCAAGCCCCCAGTTTACTCGTCAACAAATGGAAAAGCTATTTGCTCCTCTGTTTAGTGATGATATTAATGACCGTGCTCCAGGTGTATCCAATGTTTCCACTGCTCAACTTGATCATATTCCTATACCTGATACACCTTTCATAACAACTACTATTGAAGAAGCACCACCAGTTAACTCTACAACAACTGTTGAACAAACTGCTTCCAACGACGCTGAACCAGCTGATGATGTTCTTAATGAAGTACCCCACCTGTAGATTTTGATCCAAATGCATTCTTTAACCCGTTTGCTAATGAAACTGCTGCACCTGATGTTGCGGAATCATCTACAAGCCATTTGAATCCTCAAAATCTGCACAATGTATAACAACATCAACCCTCTACACATCGTTGGACAAAAGATCATCCTCTAGAGAATATTATTGGCAACCCGAATCAACCAGTCGTTACGAGACAACGTCTTCACACAGATGGTGAACATTGCATTTATGCACTCACTGTCTGCCAATCTGAGCCTAAAAACATTAAAGACGCAATGACAAAAGACAACTGGATTGAATCCATGCAAGAAGAACTCAACCAATTCAAACGTCTTAAAGTATAGGAACTGGTTGAAAGACCAACAGGGGTCTACGTCATTGGTCTCAAATGGATTTGGAAGAACAAATTGGATGCTGAAGGGAACGTAATCAGAAAAAAGTCACGTCTGGTGGCTAAGGGTTATAGACAGGAAGAGGGTATTGACTTTGAAGAATCATTCGCTCCGGTTGCTCGTCTTGAGGCTGTTCAGATATTTCTCGCGTTCGCGTCTCATATGAATATAACGGTCTTTCAAATGGACGTCAAAACTGCTTTTCTGAATGGTCAACTGAAAGAAACAGTTTATGTCAGCCAGCCAGAAGGATTCGTTGATCCCGAGTTCCTGAACCATGTCTACAAACTGAACAAAGCTCTGTACGGACTCAAACAAGCTCCTCGGGCGTGGTACGATAAGTTATTATCCTGCCTCATTGCCAATAATTTCACCAAAGGATGCCTAGACTCACGGAAAAGTACTTCAGGAGCATTACAATTTCTTGATGATAAACTGGTGTCATGGCATTCGAAGAAGCAGGATTGTACGTCACTGTCCGCAACAGAAGCAGAATATGTAGCCATGTCGGCGTGTTGTGCTTAAGTCATTTGGATGAGAACACAACTCAAAGAATATGGTTACGTATTTGACAAAATCCTAATGCACTGCGAAAATCGAAGTGCTATTGCAATCTCATGCAACTCTGTTCAACATTCCAAATCAAAGCACATCGATCTTCGTTATCATTTCATCAAGGCGCACGTGGAAAAGGGTACTGTTGAATTATACTTTTTAGGTATTGAATACCAACTGGCAGATCTCCTCACCAAATCCTTAGCTCCTGCTAGGTTTAATGAGTTTGTCCACCGGATTGGTATGCGGTGTTTGACTCTAGAGGAACTGGATGAACTTTTGAAACATTCTTAAAACAATCAAACACCAAAACCTCTTTTGTAAATATTTTTCAAAAACAAAATACAAAAATATAAAATCAGAAAATCTTAAAAATATTCTTCTATCTAAATTCTCTCAAACATCGCAAGTACAAATCTTCAGTCAACACTTTGTTCTATCAAATCTTTCACTATTTTTCCCGAACAAGTGTTGAGGGGGAAAAAGTAAATATTTTTCAGTTTCATAAAACCTTGTACTTCCATGTTTTTCAAAAATATGTTGTTTCTTCCAAAATGGTGGATACGTTTCTTGTCAAATACTCTCCTCGGACTCAAATGTCTTCAAAATTCATTATTTCAAAAGTCGAGGGGGAGTATCGTTAAGTTTCTTGCCTTACATGTGTTTTGTCTAACCTAAACGGAAGTTAAAGGATCTTGGTTGGAACCTCTTTAAGGTTGAGGGACTGAATGTGTCAACTTGGCAAATTAATTTTAACAAAATCATTTACTCCTAAACAACCAAGATCAAACGGCCCAAATCAAATCTTCTAAATCCGTTCAAGCTGTTCATAATCTGTAAGTTCTAAATTGTTTTGATCAAGATTCTAAACAAGGATTTCAAAAATCTTTCAAATCCAACGGTTAAAACTCTTTAAACTGATTTTTGAAAATTGTTCACTCGAACGATTAGGGTGTTTATGCATAAAAGTATTTGGATTGAAATGAGTTGTGTTAAAACCTTTTTGAGTGTCAATTAAACTTGTTTCAATCGTCCAAAACCATCCTGAATCTTAAATTTCATTAATTTGAATTCTAGGGTTCTTGCGCTCATCTAGGGTTTTTCTATTCTGTGACATGTTATTAGGTAGTCAAGAAAGTGTTAGAATAAGTTTATATGCATGTTTTTGAACCTTTAAATTAGCCCAGAAACATCTAAACTGTAAGAATTTTAGCTTTAGGTTTGTTAGGGTTCATCTCCCATGAATCTTCTGATTCTGTGGTGGAAATGTGATAAATCTTGTTCCATTGCACTTATTTGACATCTAGGACACTCCAGAAACATTCTTGTTTGATTTGTGTAGCTATATCTATTAAGCGTAGATTAAAGGTTTAGGGTTTAAGTAATTTTACGCCTAAGTCTTTCTGTGTGTATCTAATATGTTCTTATGCTTGTTTCGTTATCTAAAAGATGTTTGGAATTAACTGCAATCAAGTTTTCATGTTTATAGTTAACATGTTACGTATTCGTAATGTCAGAATCTTCATGTGTTCAAACCATTACGCTTAAAGATTACTTTTATTCGTAAAACTAACGCCTAAGAGAAATCTTACGTGTAACTCTTACGCATAAGAGGTCTACAGTGGATTACGCGTATCTTGGAAAGATATTCGTAAACAAGGCGTGCTACGCATAAGCTTTACTCTTACGAGTAAACTTTACGCGTAACATCTTGCTTATTCCTACGCGTAAGCGTAAAGCCTTTGAACTTGTCTTACGCGTAAGAAACTCTTACGCATAAGCTTGGTCTTATGCTTTAGCTTACTCCTACGCATAAGCTCCTTTCTTACGCATAAGGATCCTTGTTACTCATTGATGAGTGTCTAAATACTCATCATTTTTGTACCATTTAAACTGCAAAAACATCTGAAAACACTTAGAAATGCATCAAAATGATAAAAATATCACAAATAAGTGTTTTATGTGTTTTAAATGCAAAAATATCAAAATCTAGTGAAAAACATATCAAGTTTGCATAATTGGCAGTTTTAGTCCCCCAAGTTTCAAAAGTTGTCAAAAACAGTCCCTGGTAAATCAAAATAAAGAAAAATATCATTTCAAGTCCCTAGGGATTCATGAGTTGTCAAAATTGGTCCTTGAGATTTAAATTTGCAAAATTACAACTTAGGTCCCTAAACTTTGAAAATTGTCATAAATGGTCCTTAGAAGTTTGAAAATGTCAACAATGGTCCTTGTACTATTGAAACTTGTCAAAAGTGACCCTTGAAACAACTTTGATAAATTGGCAGCTGATTGTACAATAATTCGTACGACCAGGCCTTCGATGGTGATCGAAGGGTATAAGGGGTGATGTGCTTGCGCCAAACTTGTAGTCAATCTGCAATAAGAAATAGTAGACACTTCGTTAAGTGATTGCGCAGGGGTTGGGCCCTGCGAACCACCTCCGGCGTGTGAATAAGTATGTGATATGAGTTATGGATAATATGATGTATGTGAAAGACTGTGTTGAGTGAACCTACCATTGAAATGACTCGTCCAATCTATTTATAGGTGATGAAAATAGCTTGGAGAGTGTTAGCACACGTTTAGGAGATCATGGGGGCGTACCCTGATTTATGGTAACCGCTAGGGCTTCATCCCCACTATCTCGGACTTGGCGGGGAAGCTAAGGACATAGTGGGAACGTGGGGGAAGACCAAGTCAAGGTTCTTGTTTGTCTTGGCATCTTCAAGAGAAGACACCGAAGGGCATAGGCCTTCGGCTGGCGAATTCCCAACTGGTAACCATATCAATGATGAATGGTTTTACGCCACCAATGACTTATAAAGAAAGACTTGGGTCTTCGTAATGCAATTTTGACTGAGGCCGAAGGGGGGGTCCTTCGACCTGATCGGAGGGTATGTCATCAAGCCCCCCAGTCGAAAGTGATATGTACGAACGAGAAATATTGCTTACGACTCAGAAATAAAAACGAAACGTCCCCTTCGTCACAAGAACGAACGAAGATAGAAAGTCTCGCTAATATTGACTGTAATTAATGCAACTAATTATCCTAACCACCCCTTTTCCTCGGTAAAAGAGAACGTCTTTTCAAAATTTGAAATAGTTTTGAAATCCGGTGGTAAGATGATAAGTTATTACACGTGTAGGACCGAGATCTTCATCTTGTAGGGTATATAAATTGCAAAAATAATAACCCTAACTAAATAACTCTCGCCCAAAGTTTTTCACCTACTAAAATTCCTTTCGATCAAGCCTCCGACCAAACCAGGTAAAACGCTCCTTCATCTTCTGTATTTCAAATATTTTTGTGTTTTGTAGATGGTGTCATGTCAACCAACAAAAAATTTGTGATAAAACAACAAGGTTGCACATTAACCAGGGAGGAGCTTAAAGCGTTCCTCACTGATTATCCCATTCCAAAAGAACACAAAGTAATGCTACCAAGTAAAGATCAAGGG